>BQNB010154561.1:0-15501 GCA_026074375.1 Tanacetum coccineum | reverse complement strand
CTTATCTTAACAGAGGAATGGGAGTTGTGATAGTTGGAGAACCTTTTTGCAAGGCTTCGTGTGTAGAAGCCGAAGGTTTGATAGAATCATTACCATCCGCGATGGGGATGATGGTGTAACTTACCAAATGGTACGGGGCAATCCAAGGTTCAAACACCTCACTAATGAACAATGCAACAAGATCCCACCATTATTGAAGGTAAGTGAACAAGATAAGATGAATTGAATCTCGTACCCATACCAAAAGCTGAAGGGTTTCTATAAAGGAGTTTTGAATCTAGGACCCGAATTTCTCCGAGATGCGAAGATGGAAGAATGGCTCACACGGGGGCACATTAGGGTGCATGAGATGGAATAAGAAAGCTGAGAAAAAGTCTAACTTAAAGACTTACCTGAAAAGAAAAGTGCTTCCCGAGAGACAACCCAGACAGTTTTTAATTTATTTTTATCGAGTCTGTTTTCCCAGGCATCAATACGGCGTATCCGCTTCATACCATACAACGTATTGAATGTCTGGACGTTATCATTCCTTTATTTTTCTGCATTTTAAAACATTATTTTCAGATTTGGGATACGACGTATTCATGTACATGATATGGCGTATCTGGCAAATCTGACTCGTATTGATACTTTTTACAGGTTTCTCTATACGGTGTATCTAAGTTTTTGGCATACGGCGTATCGACTTCCTGTATAGTTTATTTTTATTTTTTTATTAACCGTAGGATACCCAAGATAGGATTGCATAGTTTTCTTATATTTTGCATAGGACCTCGCTGGAAAGAAATCAAAAAAACATTGGTGGAGTATCTATTATCTGGAATCTTATGTGTGTTGTAGTCATGCTTGCATCCAGACGCATTTACAACTCATTCTGGCTCATATACTCAACTTGGAGAATCATACCAAGCAAATACTAGGGGAGTTTCTTGTTCTAATTCTTTTATTTCCCATATTTATTGTTTTATCTATACAACAAGGACGTTGTATAATTTAAGTGGGGGGATGGAAATTAGAACGCTACTTGTCCTATTTTTCATATTAAAATGTTTAATTATGCTTAAATTTAAAAAAATTCAAGCATACTTTTGTGAAATTACTAGTTACATAACCTGCACACAAAACCCTTATTATATATTGTGAGTATTCGGCCTTATCCATTTCTAAATCTTTACCTGATATCCTACAAAACTATGAGTGTGCTGGTAATGTTGTAGACTTTATAACTTGGCTTGGTATATCATTCGAGACCATAATAATGAGAACTATGGATTTAGATAAAGTAACTTGTTTAAACTGGTAAATTTCTAGGATTACACCCAAAAAGCCTATATATGTTGTGATATTAACTACCCATGCCGGTTAGTTACACAACCGTATTAACATCTGTGTTTAGCTTCCACTTTTAGAGTAATTTTCCTAGAAAAAGAGATTAGTAGAGCCAATCTTTTAGGATAATACCAACTATTTGTTTTGTGGTATGTCCGAAGAATGAAGAATTATGGAAGAAATTATCCAGAGTTATTATGATCGTGAAGATGGTGAAATTACACCGAGATACGTTATTTATTAAAAAAATCGAAAAAATTAGAATGTTACTGCAAAAAAAAGGAGGAAGTTTTATAGTCGGTTCGTTAAAACTTAAACCGATGGTATTATTTGAAGGATCGATTATTTGTTGATACGTATATAAATCAAGGAAGTTTTATAGTAAGGTTTTGTATAAAGTGGTAGATATCGCCACTTGTCTTTGTAAAAGTATGTATAGTATGGATGATTGGAAAGTTGACCGTTACGGGAACGCCAACTTAAGGTTGTTTTTTATCTATGATCTAGACGTTTGTGTAAATATTTCGGTGTCTTTATCATGGTAACGGTCAGGGAAGTATCTAGCAACTTGTACCTTATTTGTTTGGACTTAGTCTATTAGTTTTTTGATTTTTATTTAACAACAATTATTCCCTTTCCTAATCTCTATCCTTAGGTTTTACTCAAATGAGGATGCGAGCAATCACATGTGTATATTCTGTCGTTACGGCCATGTATGTGTGATTTTGTCTGCCTTGTTGGTTTATTACTTTTCGTCCTAACCCTTGGTTTTACTCGAGTGAAGGAATTGAATGCAATCATGTATGTCTATTCCATTGTTATGGATGTGTATATGTGGTTTGTCGCCCTTGCTGGTTTACGACTTTTGGTAAAGACTACTAGTCTTATTCTTTAGCTTATTCGAGTTAAGGTTTGAATGCAGTCATATGTGTCTATCCCATCGTTATGGGTGTGTATGTATGGTCTTTATCACCTTTTATGGAATATTGGTATCGATAGAGATTAGAAAGAGTGATCAAACCCTTTAAGCCTTTTAAAATAAACCCAATTTGCCTCTATAAACTTGTTACTCCTTAGCTTTAGTGGTGGAGATGTGTATCCTTGACAAGCCTATGATAGAATACTCGTCACGACTGAGCAATTGAGCAAATTAGTTACATGTTACCACATAGATTAGTCGAGTGATTTGAGTGTTTTCATCTACCTATTTCGTGAGGTGTTTGGTTGTGTACTAGTAATTAATCAAATAAATGCCTAACGGAAAAATCCTTAGGGATACATTTTCATAAATTTCTAAAGGCTACTTAACGACAAGTAGGATTCAAGTGGGGGGATATTTGATGACATCAAATAATGTCAATTTTATAGTATCATTTATCCCATGTAAATAAACCATTTTGTATAATTATTGCAAGAATTGTTACTTAATCGTTTATATTTGAGATTTGCAGTAATTATGGAGTACTTTGTGAAGATTAGCAAAAAGGCAAGCATTCTAGAGCTTAAACGAAGAAATATGAAGAATATTGTTTTGACATCCAATACTCTATATCCATCAAGGAAGATACGACGTATCTGTGCCTGCACTTCACAAGAAACCACGAAGAATCAAAGTCCAATACGCTGTATCCAGAAGATTTCTATACGCCGTATCCAAGATATAGTAACAAAATATTCTGGAAGATATTAAACGTGGTCCCTACTCCAAAAAACCCCTGATAAGCCATATTGACCTCAACCAATATGCCGTATCGATCAAATTCCAGACACTATATATAGAATGTTAGGAATCGAGAAAAGACTCGGTCACTTCCAAAGTTATAATAGTATAGCTCGTAGCGTAATATTTGAAAACTTACCAAGCTAATAGGGTCAACATAAATCATCCTTATGTTGACAGGCCCTATGTAAGGTATATATACCCCTCTCCATGCCTTGGAGAGGGTTGGTTGTTCATTTGGTCATTCATAATAATAACATTTTCCTTTCTTTCTCTAACTAAGTGCTACAACCCTCCTTTCTCTCTCTAAACATTCTTTCTTGATTAGTTGTTAAGTGATTTGATACTTCTATAATTGGTATCAGTCGCCATGAGGTGATATCGTGAGCTTGTGTGCGTTTATATCTTGATTAGATCATTTGTTTTAGTTCTTCTTTGGTTTTTGTGTGCTTACAAATTCAAACCCGGATTTTTATGTTTAAAAGTGTTAAAGTTTGTGTTTTTAAGCAAGATATATGCCTAAGATAACTAGTTGTGCAAAAAAATAAGGTAAAATGTCAAAAAGGGCGAGTTTTTGGTATTTTTTTTATGAAAAAGTACGTTTTTATTTGAAGGAAGCGAAATATGTCTTGAAGGTAGCAAAACATGTTTTGAATCTAGCGAAATATGTATTCCAGCAAAATGTGTAAGCGAATTATGTTGTGTGGCGAAATATGACACATTAACTTCAAGCGAAATACGTCATTTCTAGGAAACAAAACTGTAACACCCCCAAATTGGGTCGCAGCGGAATAAGGGTCCGGGGCGTGTTACTTCTCATATCTAAAACACAAGATATATATAGAACGACCAAAAAGCCGTTTTAAAACTGATACATTGGATTTAACAAATGTTTGATACAAATAGCCCAAAGCTTTAACTTGTTCATTGTTATTATTACAAAGATACTGGTTCACAACACATGAGTTTCCCAAAACATAATGCAACCATATCTTTAGCATGACATCCCAAAACAAAATCACCAATGTATCCTTGGCACCTTATGCTTACTGATCTCCTGAAAAACATTGCTTTAAAACGTCAACAATAATATTGGTGAATTCATAGGTTTGATAAATCATATATTGTAGGACCACAAGATTTCCCAAGTGTATGATAATGCAACAGATGCAGACATCATATAAATGTAATTACGTTGCCCTAAGCTCATGACACTGAAGCTCGACATAAATGAATACCATATAAATGGCCTACATTGCCCGTGATGATGTTCTAACCCGCAACATCCTATGTTCGACATGGTATACGTTCGTTTGCCCAGTGATAGCTAATCACCCGAACGGGGATGTCAATCCCAATAGATCTATTCATAACATTCGCGCTCACAATCCAGTAACTGACAGTTCATGATAATGGGCTCAACTAGGGTTATCGCTACTTAGGCAACACGTAATCATAATATAAAACTTAACCACTTGTGTCCAATTATAAAACATTGCATGTTTCTCACCCCAAAAACTTATAAAACAAATCATGTAAAACGTGGGGCTATGAACTCACCTTGAGTGAGCGAATATCAAGTATATCACAAATAATGCGTCACGCAAATCGTCAGATGCAACCTATTTAATTTAAGGTCGTATAAGTACTAAGCATGATGATTAACATCTACCATATACAAGTCTACATAGCTACATCACCATCTAATTGTTTTGGTAAAATTGTGTTTAATAAGTAAAAACGTTTATAATTACCGTTTTAGTAAAACTGGCATAACTTTCATGTTTTAAGCCCGATTTTAACGTTTCTTATGCCCACGCTTTCATATTAGGACGAGTTCTCATAATCTGACATTTTCATAATTTGGACCTACTGGTGAATAGTAACTTTTACTGTTCACACCAGACCCTAAATGTATTTATATAGTTTTTGTCATCGTAAAACCCGTAAATGTCGTATTTTCTTCGTTATAGCTCCGTTTTTAACGATTCTTTCGAGCACGTTCTCATAGTTGAAAGTTATATTGTTCTATGAGGTTTACAAAAATAAAAGTTTCTGTCATGAATAGTAACTTTTATAAAATAGTTTTATAAAAGTATTTATTGGCGTAAATTCGCGTAATTCATAACTTTTCATTATTAATTGAAAAATTATGATTCTTATCATTTTAGAATCCTAAAAATGTGTACAATCTAGAAAAATACTAAACTTTCTGTTTTAGAAGTATTTTATACCTTGCTTTTATAAAGTTTATTTTATAAAACCGGTATTAACGTAAATCGTATCTTTTTCGTTATTAATCCATTTTTCGCGTTCTTTACATATTTGGAATCGTCGTGAAGTGTACTATCTTTATAGTTCATAATATGGCTGTCATAGGACATGAACTAAAATAGCCCCTAAATGTCTTTTTTGAGTTTATTTGTATAACTTTGTTTTTATAACTTACTTTCTATACTTTTCAACTTAATAATTACCACAAGACTTTTATAACTACATATGTCATATGTCTTACATATATTAAAGTACATTAGTTCATATCTTGTCCAAATATCCAAGTTAACAAGTCCATAATGATAGTTTTAATCACAACTTTCTTAAGTAAACCTTAAAACCCTAATTTGTACATATACATGTTTACACTTAACCAACATGTTACAACACTTATAACCCCATTATATCATGATATTACCAACCTAATATCATATGAAAAAGTGTACAAAAGCATAATCACAAGTAAAAATCCCTTTTACATGTTCAAAAGTCCTAAATGGTGATTTTACTATATAGAACATCATATACATATAAACTCATGAAATGAAATGATAAAGGTTTTTAGATGACCTTATGATGAATGATGATAATGAGAAATAAGTGCTAAACCCTTGTTTAGTCTCAAAACCAAAGCTTGCACAATATGAAACCCTAGTTTTCCAAATAAACCCTAATCTTGATTTATTGCTTCAACACTTGTAAATGGTTAACCAAGGCTTGCAAATACCTTAGTATATCTTAGGAATGATGTGTGATGGCTTGTATAGGTTGTAGAAAATTTTGTATGGATTATGTAAAAGGGGGTGTTTGAGCCGTGGCTTATCAAAGAGAGAAAGAGGAGAGTTTTTGTTGATTTGCACCAAATTGATAAGTGTATGTGTGTGTTTATCTCACATACTTGCATTATATATGAACTAGGTGGTAAAAAAGAATGCAATAGTGGTCTTGGAACACATTTGAGGGTCTTAAGGAAGACCATGGTCAATGTGGAACATATTAGGCTAGGTTTTAAATGCAAGAGTATTGTACAAGACCACTTGGTGAAAATTGTGTGCTCTTGGTCTCATTGTTGTTGTTGTGCCATAGGATAGGAGGGGGGGTTTCTAGAAGTCTTTTGATATTTACACAATATCTAGTGCATTACATGTAAGTTACTAGTTGTAATTTAATGTATACATGTTTATTTTGTACATGTACATGACTTATTTTATTTTTCCTTATGTACAAAGTGACATATGACATTAACTTGGGTGAAGTTTAATAAAACTTTGGGTATTGGGTACAATCGTGGGTATTTGTTGAAGCGTAGAAATATTTTTGGTGGTTCCGGGAATGCCTAAATGCAATTTATCGCGAAACGTATACACTTTACGTATCCGATAAAAATAAAATGAACAAAGACCATAATTATTCTCAAAATAATTATTTAATACTTGATTGATGTAAACATTTAATCGTCTGATGCCCGTTTACATTGAACGATAATATTTAGCGTACGCAATTTAGCTTAACGTTTACGATTTAAAAGCAAACGCGTACAATACTAAAAGTACATAGTGAATTTATTGACGACGTCAATGACCCTAAAACACGGGGTGTTATAGAAACTCTGCTTAATTTTTCTTAAGTCAAGAAAAATATGTCTAAGCGAAATATGATCTCAAGCGAAATATGTTCCTAAGCGATTTATGACAGGTTGCTACTTCAGGCAAAATACATAGTTGTGTAAAACAAAACTCTGGTCAATTGTTCATATTCAAGCGAAACATTACATATTCAAGCGAAACATTACCTTTGTCATATTAAAGCGAAACATTACAACAGTCATAAAAAGATTTTATTTTCTACGGTTTGTCTTACTTTGTAAAATCCCGCGAAATACTTGGATTTCTCGGTTTTAGTAAAGATTTGTAAAATCCCATGGAATATCAATCTTAGTTACCAAAACAACAACTCTTAACACAATCCTCCTTTATCACTGTTCGATCACTCGTTAATCATTTCACTTTTCAATTAATTCAAGATGACTACTTTAGCAGAACACATCATTGTTGCTAGAGCTAAGAACCGTCCTCCAATGCTTGAAAAATCAATGTATGATTCATGGGTAAGTCGTATACATCTATTCATCAAAGGGAAGAAACATAGTAGGATGATGCTTGATGCAATCGATAATGGTCCATTGGTTTATCCAACTGTTGAAGAAAATGGGCAAACTAGACCTAGAAAATACTTCGAACTCACTGAAGCACAACAACTTCAAGATGATTATGATGTTCAAGCAACGAATATCATTCTTCACGGTCTTCCACCCGATGTGTATACACTTGTTAACCATCAAGATGCAGCTAAGGATATTTGGGATAGAGTCAAGATGCTAATGAAAGGCACTGAATTATCATACCAAGAACGTGAATGCAGATTGTATAACTTGTTTGATAAGTTTGCTCATGTTTCGGGTAAAACATTGTATGAGTACTACTAGAGATTCTCTCAGCTGATCAATGACATGCATACCATTAGGATGACTATGCAACAAGTTTAAGTCAATACCAAATTTTTGAATGCTCTTCCATCAGAATGGAGCAAGTTTGTCACTGATGTGAAGTTAGCTAAGAGTTTGTATACCACCAACTATGATCAGTTGTATGCATACATTAGTCAACATGAACGACATGCTAATGAAGTTCATATCAGTCATGAAAGATATTCGAATTCTCTTACTTTTGTAGCTAACTCTCCAACTCTATACAATCCAACTCAGTCACCACAACATTCAGGTTATTTAATGTATCTACCTCCTTAGCAATTCACACCAGTTTATGCAGCACCCATTCATCATCAACACCATCATACTCTAGTCAATCCATAACAACATCCAGTTTCCCCTCCACCATTCATATCTCCTTTAATGACACAACAATCTCAAGCTGAATTTCCCTAATTGGACTTTAGTCTTGTTGTGCCGATGTTTCAGCAAGGAGAAGATCCAATTGAATGCATCAACAAAGCAATGGCATTTCTATCTGCTATAGCATCAATATTTCCACCATTAAACAATCAACTTAGAACATCGTCTAATCCTAGAAATCAAGCAACCATTCAAGATGGTAGAGTCACCATTCAACGAGTTCAAGGAAGACAAAATCAGAGTTATGTTGGAATAGGAAACAAAGAAATTGCTACTACTTCAAAGGGAAATGTTGTAGCTAGTCCACCAAGAGTTGTGAAGTGTTATAACTGTCAAGGAGAAGGGCATATGGAGAGACAGTGTACTCAGCCAAAAAGGCCAAGGAACACTGCATGGTTTAAGGAGAAATTGATGTTAGCCGAAGCTTAGGAAGCGGGTCAAATATTGGACGAAGAGCAACTTACATTTTTAGTAGACCCTAGTGTATCATAAGCTCCAGTTGCTCAGCAAACAATCCCTTAGAATTCAGCTTTCCAGACAGACGAGTTGGATGCATATGACTCGGATTATGATGACTTATCCTTGGCTAAAGCAGTTTTGATGGCTAAACTTTCAAGCTGTGATCCTATAGTTCTCTCTGACGTACCATATTCCGAATCTTATCAAAATGATATAATTAATCAGGATGTGCAAGAGATGCCGCATTCTAAACAAACACATGTTGATGATTTTGAAGATAATGAGAGACATAATGGTAGTAATATCATTTCGTACTCTCAATATCTGTAAGAGTCACAAGATGCGGTTATTCAGGATACTAATCCTTCTGCACCTAATTATTTACTGGTTTTATCATTAGTTAAACAAATGACTGATCACATAGCTCATTTAGATAAGGAAAATCAGACAAATAAAATGGTAAATGAATCATTAACCGTTGAGCTTGAGAGATACAAAGAACGAATCACCATTTTTGAACAAAGACTTAATGTTGATTTGAATCAAAGGGAAAAATTAATAGATTCTCAAATGAATGATTTAATTCGAGATAGAAATGCAAAACTTGTGACTTTTCAGCAGGAGATCGATACACTTAAAGAAACTCTTTCTAATAATGTCAAAGAAAAGGATTCTTTATCAAAAACGTTAACTGTTTTCAAGACAGAGTCTAAAGAGAAAGATTCTAAGTACATTGAGAATGAAATTGTTTTGGAAAAACAAAATATAGAACTGTAGAATATTATTTGTAAGATGTATCGATCTACGCAAGCAATGCATATGCTAACGAAACCACAAGTTTTTTATGATGACACACACAAACAAGCTCTTGGTTATCAAAATCCGTGCCATCTTAAAAAATCATAGCGGATTCAACCAACATTATATGATGGTAGTGTTATTGCTAAAGAACATGCTGTGATTTCTATGATTGACGATGAAGAGACATTGATTTTGGAAGAAGAGAGTCGATCAAAGATGCTTGATAAACAAAATGATCCAATTTCAATAGAAAAGAAGATTAAGATTTCTCTAATTGACTATTTAAAATTGAATAACATTAAAGAAGATTTTGGAAAATGTTTTGTCACTCAAAAAGAATTGTCGGCAGAACAAGCTTTCGGTTAAAACATATGTCCCTTTCTAAAACACCCATTACGTCACATACACCTGTTAGAATCGAAGCTCCTTGTGAACTTCCTAAGGTACGTTTGGTAAATGAAAGTCATAAAAAGCTAAAATATCAACTGGCCAATTTTGACAAAGTGATGAAAAAGTGACTAACATTTGATGCTATTACAGCGGGGTCTTAGGGTTTTAAACATACAAAAGAGTGTTTTCTAACTGAAATAATTCCATTTTTAAAAGTTTTAAAAGACACATTTAATGCGTTTTATAAAACTCTTCTAGATAAAATTACTGAAGTTCAAACTATTTTTAACCAAATAGAGGCTGCTCTTAATCAGTGTTCTATAGACAAGAATGTTTTTGAAATTCAAATCACACAACTTAGGATTGATAATGATCAACTCTTAAACCAAATCATGTCTCAAGATATTGTGCATATTGTTGTGAATTCTGTGGATATTTGTGATGTGAAAAAGTCTTGTGTGAATGATTGTAATAAGTATCTAGAACTTATGACTGAGCTTTTTAAAAAGAAAGATTTCATTGAAAAAAAGGCTTACGATAAACTTGTCTAAAGGTATTCAAATTTGGAAAAGCATTGTATTTCATTGGAATTAGCAACTCAACTTAATCAAGAGATTTTTCAAAGGTAAAATTCTGGTGAAAACCTAAATGCTTCCACATTTAATCAATTATTTGAAATAAATGAATTGAAAGTTCAGTCACAAGAGAAGGACACCATCATTAGAAAGTTTAAGGAAAGAATAAATCTTTGAGTAGAAAAGATAGTGTGGAAAATGTAATGAAATATATTGATGAGATTGAAACAATCAACATTAAACTGGAATATAGTGTGGCAAAATTACTTTCAAAAAATGAAAATTTGAGAAAAGAACGAGAGCATTTGAAATCAATTTACAAAGACCAATTTGACTTAATTAGATAGATATGGGTTTAATCAAAAGAACATTATGACTCTTTAATTGCTCAAATTAATGCAAAGTCTCTTGAAACTTCGGATTTAAAAGCTCAATTTCAAGAAAAGGTTTTTGCTATTACAACATTGAAAAATGAATTAAGAAAACTTAAAGGGAAAAATGTTGTCAACACTGCGGTTTCAAAACCTAATGCCACTGTTGCTCCAGGAATGTTCAAGCTTGACATAGAACCTATTTCTTCTAGGCTTAAGAACAATAGGGATGCTGATAAGGTTTACATTGAGAAGACTATAGAATATGTTGACACTCTTTGTGGATTTGTAGAACGTGCTAGAACACAGTATCCTAGTAAACCTCTATTAGAATCTACTTGCATGTTTACAAAACATGTTTAGGAATTGTTAGTCTATGCCTCTCAGACATGCCCTAATTCACCAAAACCTAATGAGAAGTTAGTTGCTGTCACACCAATGAACAAGGACAAAAGAGTTAGATTTGCTGAACCTGTCACATTTTCAAGCAATATTCCCAAACAGACTGATTCTCTTAAAACCAAAGATTCTAACAAGCCTTTGTTGACTTCTATAGGAGTAAAACCTACTACTAGTGCTAGCGGATCAAAGCCTTCAGGCAATACAAAGAACAATAGGATCACGCGACCACCACGTAGCAATCAGAAGAATAAAGTAGAAGACCACTCTAGGAAAGTTAAATCTAGTTTGAATAAGACGAATTCTGTTTTTGAATCTATCAGTAATGCACTTGTTAAGCATTCTGTGAAAAATGCTAAGTTTGAATATATTTGTGCTATTTGTAACAAATGTTTGTTTGATGCTAATCATGATATGTGTCTTATTAATTTTGTGAAAGATGTGAATGTGCGTTCGAAATCTAAATCTAAAAGAAATAAAATGAGAAAAGCTTGGAAACCTACGCGTAAAGTGTTCACTGATATAGGATATAAGTGGAAACCAACAGGAAGATTTTTCACTATAGTTGGTAACTCGTGCCCTTTAACTAGGATCACTCCCAAGAAAATAGTGCATCTTAAGAAAACCACTTCTAAGTCAGTTGAAATACCAAAACCAGAGATTAAAGTCTATAGTAGGAGACACAAATAAATAAAATTAGTAGGTTCGAGTAAAAAAGCTAATATTGTAGAATCTAAAATTGCTAACAACTCGGAACCCACTTATTTGTAGGGATCCAATGCTCTAGATGTTCCATCTTCTTCTTCTCTTGTCAATGACAGGTTTTCCAGATCGTCCTCTAGTATCTGGACTTTGGATGTTCAAAACATATGACAGGGAACCGCTCTCAGCTCATGAACTTTGTTAGTAAATTTATGGGCACTGTTCGATTCAGAAATGACCAAGTTGCAAAGATAATGGGGTATGGTGACTATCAGCAGGGGAATGTAATTATCTCAAGGGTGTATTATGTTGACGGGCTTAGACATAACTTGTTTTTTGTTAGATAATTTTGTGACGCGGATCTTGAAGTTGCATTTCAAAAAAACACTTGCTTTATGTGGAATTCAGAAGGTGTTGATCTACTTTCAGGCTCCTGAGACACAAATTTGTACACAATTTCTCTTGCTGACATGCGAAAGACTTCTCCGATGTCTTTTGTCAAAAGCTTCAAAGACTAAGAGCTGGTTATGGCACCGTCGTTTATCGCATCTCAACTTTGGTACTCTTAACAAGCTAGCCAAAGATGGTCTTGCACGAGGTATTCCAAAGCTTAAATTTCAGAAAGATCATATGTGTTCAGCATGTGCATTAGGAAAAAGCAAGAAATCCTCTCATCAACCCAAAGCTGAGGACACTAACCAAGAGAAACTATATCTTTTGCATATGGATCTTTGTGGCCCGATGCGTGTGGAGAGCATTAACGGAAAAAAGTATATCTTGGTAATTGTTGACGATTACTCTCGATTTACTTGGGTTAACTTTCTAGATAAAAGGATGAAGTTCTTGACGCTATCATCTAATGCATCAAAAATATTCAAGTTCGTTTGAATGCCACTGTCTATAATGTTAGAACAGATAATGGAACTGAATTTTTTAATTAGACTCTTTGTGATTTTTATGAAAATGTCGGCATTTCGCATCAAACTTCTGTTTCTCGCACTCCTTAACAGAACGGCGTTATCGAAAGATGAAACCAAACTCTTATGGAAGCTGCCCGCACTATGTTGATATTTTCAAAAGCTCCTCTGTTTCTATGGGCCGAAGCAATCAACATAGCTTGTTATACCCAAACCCATTCTCTGATTCTTCTCTGATACAACAAAACTCCATATGAGCCGATGCACGACAAGAAGCCGGATTTATTGTTTTTTTATGTCTTTGGTTCACTATGTTATCCAATCAATGACAGTGAGGATTTGGGTAAACTAAATGCAAAGGCCGATATTGGTATTTTCGTTGGATACGCGCCAACAAAGAAAGCTTTCAGAATCTATAACAGGAGAACCCGGAAAATTATAGAAACTATTCATGTGACGTTCGATGAGCTGACAACAATGGCTTATGAACAATTCGGTTCAGTACCCGGGCTTCAAGAGATGACTCCTGCAACATCCTATTCAGGATTCGTACCAAACATTATTCCTTAACAACCTTGTAATCCACCAAAAAGAGATTATTAGGATACTTTGTTCCAACCCTTGTTCGATGAATACTTTAATCCTCCAACTATTGCTGTCTCTATAGTTCCAGTAGCTGCTGCACCAAGAGCTGTTGATATAGCTGATTCACCTGTGTCTACGTCCATTGACCAAGATGCACCATCATCAAGTATCCCATCAACACAAGAACAAGAACATTCTCCAATTATTTCTCAAAGTGTTGAAGAATTACCAAAAACACCACTATTTCATGATGATCCTCTTCACGAATTTCTTCATGAAGACTCAACTTCTCAAGGATCGTCATCTAATGTAAGATCATCCCACATTCCATTTGAACTTATTAGTAGATGGACTAAGGATCATCCAATAGCAAATGTGATCGGTGATCCTTCTCGTTCAGTCTCCACCAGAAAGCAACTCAAAACAGACGCTATGTGGTGTTACTTTGATGCCTTCCTAACATCTGTAGAACCAAATAACTTCAAAAAATCAATGACTGAACCATCATGGATCGATGCAATGTAAGAAAAATTTATGAATTTGAAAGACTACAAGTTTAGGAATTGGTGTCGTGTCCAGATAAAGTCATGTTGATCAAACTTAATTGGATTTATAAGGTCAAGACAGACAAATTTGGCGGGGTACTAAAGAATAAGGCTAGATTAGTTGCTCAGGGGTTCAGGCAAGAGAAGGGAATCGATTTTGAGGAATCATTTGCACCGGTTGCAAGAATAGAGGCCATTCGTATCTTCGTAGCAAATGCAGCCAACAAGAATATGACGATCTTCCAAATGGACGTCAAAAAGGCTTTCTAAAATGGTGAGCTCAAGGAAGAGGTCTATGTTTCTCAACCAGAAGAATTTATTGATCAGGAATACCCATCGCATGTGTACAAGCTCAAAAATGCCCTTTACGGTCTTAAACAAGCACCACATGCATGATACGACATGCTGTAAAGTTTCCTCATTTCATAACATTTCTCCAAAGGTGCAATTGATCCAACACTCTTCACACGGAAAGCATGAAATGACTTATTACGGGTACAAATTTATGTTGACGATATAATATTTGCATCCACTAATACTGCTTTGTGTAATGAGTTTGCTAATCAGATGACTACTAAGTTCAAGATGTCGATGATGGGGCAAATGTCATTCTTTTTAGGATTACAAATTTCTCAAAGTCCCATAGGCATCTTCCTAAACCAGTTAAAATATGCTTATGAAATTATTAAAAAATATGGTTTGCTAACTAGTGATTCTGTAGACACACCTATGGTAGAAAAGAATAAACTGGATGAAGATCTACAGGGGACACCAGTTGATGCTACACTTTACTGTGGCATGATTGGATCCCTCATGTATTTGACATCCAATAGACCTGACCTTATTTATGCAGTCTGCTTATGTGCCCAGTATCATGCAAAGCCTACCGAAAAGCATTTAAATGCGGTTAAGCGGATCTTTCGATACCTAAAGGGAACCATTAACATGGGACTCTGGTACTCGAAGGATACCGATATGTCTCTAATAGCATATTCAGACGCAGATCACGCGGGGTGTCAGGACACTAGACGCAGTACATCAGGAAGCGCTCAATTCTTAGGTGATAAACTTGTTAGTTGGTCTTCCAAGAAGCAAAAGAGCACTGCGATCTCGAGTACAAAGGCAGAATATATTGCCTTATTTGGGTGTTGTGCTCAAATCCTATGGATGCGTTCACAGCTAATAGATTATGGTTTTCAATTCAATAAGATTCCTCTGTACTGCAACAATAAAAGTGAGATTGCTTTATGTTGTAACAACGTTCAACACTCAAGAACAAAGCACATCGATGTACGCTACCATTTTATAAAGGAGCAGGTAGAGAATGAAATTGTGGAACTTTACTTTGTTCGGACGAAATATCAACTGGCCGACATCTTCACCAAACCTTTGCCTGGAGAAAGATTCAACTTCTTGATCAAAAAGCTCGGTATGCGAAGCATGTCTCCGGAAATGCTAAAACGTCTGACAGAGGAACAAGACGAGTAATGGTGGTAACTCGCAATATATCCTGTATATTATGT
>BQNB010154560.1:0-15501 GCA_026074375.1 Tanacetum coccineum | reverse complement strand
TCTGCGAACATTCATGTAAGGCCACGCTTTCCCGTTAACAATGATAACATCACCAAAATACTCTGGTTGCCACACTGGATGTATTGAAGGGTTATTTCCTTTGGTGTCCATGTAAATTGACCCATTAGTTCTAAAGCTACGATCAACGACAATTAAAGTTCTATCAAACTCATCTCCGCATGGGAGTCCAAGGGGGGCCTCAACTTTATTATCACGTATAATATAGGCCCCAAACAGCCCGGCAAGAATGTTGACTCTAGTCAACCCCATGGCATGGTCATGGTAATACAGATTGCCTGGCTGTTGTTTGTTATGATAGTGATATGTCTTTTTGGACCACATGGCCCCAACTTCTTTAAAGCCAGCAGTGAACCATGAATGTGAGTTTCCATCGCTTTGTGGCTCATCGATCCCACCATGCAGGTGCACTACTGTGGGAATGCCTTTGTGTTTACGAGGGATGGCCGTTGGAATGGTATCGTCCACTGGGAGTATGTGTCGTGAAGGGAGACAATTTTTCCACGTCACGTATGTGCTAACACCGTGCATTGCCTCAATCGTAGGACCAGGAACTGTTGCGGTGTGCTTCGTTTCACCGTATGCAAACACCTTAGTTGGTGGGAGATCCTTGTGAAATTTCTGTATAATGAAAAAAAATATTTAAAAAACCATAGTGTATTATCAAGACTTTAACAGTATCCTACTATCTTTATACATTCAAAATATACCAATTCATATTCAGAAACTAATCGTCATTAACTTTGTCTTGGTCAACATGTCACTTCTGATTTTTAATATGATTGTTTAGGTACTTTAGTCTTTGATGGTGCTAATAATTTTATTTTATGGTTGCATTTCATTGTTTTCAAACGCGACTTTGTCTTGGTCAATATATCATTTCTAATTTTTAATATGATTGTTTAGGTACTTTAGTCTTTGATGGTGCTAATAATTTTATTTTATGGTTGCATTTCATTGTTTTCAAACGCAAGTAAGATATTTTGTGAAAAACTACGCTACAATTTTTCATTTAAGGAGAGGCACATGCCCACCCTGCCCGCCTAGTGTTTATAGATGTCTCCGCTAGCTGTGTGGTAGTAATGTCGCTGTTTACATTATGCATAAAGATATGCATCTTTTTACTTTTTGATTTTTCGAAGTATCATCTAAATTGATAAACAGATTAACAATGATACCGCAAAACTGGCTCATATGGAACATAAAATATAAAGTACCCGAACTAATGAATAAAACTACAAACTAATGGCTAACTTTATCAAATTCGTAAAAGAGTGCTCATTTTAGTGAAAACAAACATAATATGGCTAAATGCCTAACATGATGTAAATAATTTCTTAATTTCCTTAACTTCACTCTGAATTAATTGTCACACATGCGCTACATCTGGAAAACACAAATTTACATAAAATAAGCTTAAAACAACTTTCTTTAACTTTTATCTACATCTGGAAAACACTAATTCACATTAAAGAAATTAATAACAACTTCCTTCAACTTTTATCGTAAGTTATATAAATATAATGGCCTTTTCGTCCAATAATATTTCATATCGGTTTCTGAAAAACGTAGCGCACCCGGTCCTTATAAGGGTAAAAGCTATAAATGCCCTACCTACTTACAAAAAAGGTCCAATATGAATAACCGACGTGAAAAACACTCATTATGCATTATATATTTTTATCTTGTGATTCATTATGCATAACATACTTTTTTCTATGATTCATTATGCATAACATACTTTTTCTCTATGATTTATTATGCATAATGAATAAAAAACCCGGTATATTATGCATAATGAGTGTTTTTCACGTTGACTATTCATTTTGGACCATTTTTGTAAGTAGGTAGAGCATTTATAGCTTTTACCCTCCTTATAACGCTCACTTATGGCGTGAAACACCACCGGTGGTCGCGTTACAGGATCCTTCGCTACTCTCACCAGCCAAGTTATAGCACGCTTTTTTTTTCTTTCTTATGTGTGTATTGGTGTGGGTTTTGTGTGTTTATGCGTGTAGTGTTTGTGTGTGTTTTTTGTATTTTTTTTTTTTCAGGCGAACTCGAGGGAATGAAGATGAAAATGCACTACATAATAATAGACATTTAGTGACAGAGGTTTAATGACATAAAAATTGTCATCAACAACATTTTAGTGATATTTTTTGTTTAATTTTTTAGATTTGATGACACATTTTATAAAAAAATTGTCACAAAAGGCAAAAAAAAATATGCACTCACTCTTTTGTGTGAGATTATAAATAGACTTTTATCTCCTGAACTTCTACCTATACTTTTTAAAGTGTAAGGAAAAGTAAATAAAATTCTTAGTGATGCTTCTTTGATATTTTTGGTGACATTTTTTAAAATTTTAATGACATCTATATGATTTTTGATGAAATTTTTTTATGTCACTTGATGACAATTTTCTTGTGGTGACAATTTGAGACTCGTTGGTTGAATATGTGTTTACTTGGGTTAATATCTATTAGCGGATGAGTCTATCTGATTATTTGATATAAAGGTGCAATTACATAACAATTAACCAACGGGTCTAGCAAATCCAAAAAAATAATGTTTTTTTTTTTACTTTTGTCATATTTTACTCAAGATAAAAATATTTTTTTTTTTACCAAAAGTCCAAAACACATCTAGACTCGCCTCAGCCCATCTAAACCCGACTCATTTAAAATCGTGTTTTTAAAAGACTCATGTAAACTTGAACTCGTTTATGCCCAAACCACGTAAAACCGTGTCAACCCGACCCGACCCACATATGTCGCCACCTTTACCCAAAGTATAACACCTAAGTCACCTGGTGTTATAAGAACAATAATGAATCACAAGAAAAGCTTAACTTTTAAAAGGGGTATAAAAGGACAAAAGTGGGGCTAAGAAAAAAACGGATAGTGTCTTGTTCTTGCAGAGGTACATGTGAGTTGTATGTCACCCCAAAAAGTGAGTATTCCCACATTCAATACGAAAGTTATTGCAAGTTTATTTATCAAAGTGAGTAGTACAAACAATAAAAAAGACAAGTACAAAAAAACAATGCATGATAACATCAAGAAAAATGAGATTTTAATACATACCCAATATTTTTGAAACATGGTGATTTTAAGAGTCTTTGAGACAGGAACACCATGAACAACATCATAGCCTTTGATTCGTGGCATATCCGGAATTTCGTCAACAAACATTTTCAACTTAGATGGACTTACTACCCCAACATCACCATAAACAACCACAAAAAGACCCAATATATGAGCTAGAACGATAGTATTAGTCATTTTTATTCCAATTCTACCCAATCTTTGTTTTTGCATGAACACACAATTCTAGTGTGTTGTGTGTGCAAGAAAGATGTGGAGAGAGAGTAGATGGATGTGTTTTGTGTGTACTAATGGAATTAGATTCATATTTATAATCAATGTGAATGTGATAATGATTGGGTGGTGTATGAAGTGTGAAGAGGGGGTTTTGTAATGTTTATAAAACAAACAAGAAAAGTAATTCCCTTTTAACAAAAATGGGTAGAGAAATAACTTTTTGTTTATACTATTAGACCCATGGTTCTAAAAGGCGTGAGACGTGACCTTCACGCCACGCAATGGACCAAGGCTTGGGCTTAAGGCTTGACGTGAGATGATGAGTGAAAAAACGTGATAAGACGTGATAAAAATCGTATTTTTATATAGAAATGAAAAAGATTACATGCAAAGATATTTTGTTGACTTTATTCCTTATGTATGACACTTTTTGTAAACTCAATATATTTGTAACATGATATAAATATATAAATTTATAAATATTTTCATATTTGGTGTCGCTTTAAATCACGCCTTAAAAACGTCATGACTCGTCATGGCTCGTAAAGGCGTGAGGCTTGCTCATGCCGCCACGTCACGTCTCACGCTATTTATAACGTTGATTAGACCACATAACATTCTCTTGATCAACTTGCTTTAATTGTCAAATGCTCTAATATTTTTTGGGTGATTTATCAAATGACATATATAAATGGTAGGTTTTGTTAGGTCTTTCTACTTGAATGAGAATTGATTTGCACATTTTGATTTTTGATTGGGACACTCCAATTATTGCATTAAACATTTGTATTATATTTATATCATGCTTTAAATACTTGTATAGTAAGTATGCAAATAAAAAATAGGAGTGTGCAAATTATCTTCTTACTTTAATTGTTATGGGGCTTACGTTTTTCTACGTATAAATGATAGTTGACTCAGTCATCGTGATCCATCGAAGCATTTGAATGTCATTTTAAATAAATGCTAGCAAGAGTTACGTTAGAAAAGGTAAGGTAAGGTAACATCTAATAGTCTAATACCGTCTTCCATAGATTATAAGTTTTAATACCGTCTTCTACGGTATATGGTGGAGGTTGAGACGTAGACAAACCATACCCTTACCTAAGGTAGAGAGACTGCTTCGGATTTTACCAAAGGTAGAAAAGAACTTCCAATCTTACAAGGAGTGAGAATCAAATCATTGACCTCTATATGTAAAGACAAAGTTAATAATCATATGATCCAACTTTACTATGATTAATAAGAGTTACATTGATTTTGAATAATATACAAGTAGTTACCTTATAAATCATTTAATCAACATGTGATGATTCTAGGAATCATTAATAACTATACAAAATACAGTAAATGGAAAATATTAAAATGTAAAAACAAAAAACGGATGACGTTTTTCTTAGTCGGATTGCCGAGAAAAAAAATCCAAGTGTATTGAAAATTAGTGTAGATAAACCAAAGTATATGTTAAGGAAAACTAATTTCGAGTATAAGAATAACTTAAATCACGTAAAAAGGTTATGTTGTAAATCATACATATTGAATGATTGACATTGGATACGTTCGAATTTTCTCGCTTTGTCAATAAAGTTCTTATTATTAGATGATAGAACAAGTTGGATTTACCTCGCATGTTGCTGCGGGGATTAAGGATATTTGTAAACTGTTCTTGTTTGTTTGATGTGGATGAAAAGAGTTAAAAGTATGTAATTAAGGATTAGGGGTGTTGTAATACTAGAATAAATTGAAAACCACCAAACATATAACCGAACTGAATTCGTTAAAACCAAACTGAACTGATTTAAATATTCAGATTTTGGTTCGAATATTGTTACGCATTTGGTTTAGGATAAGTGTCATAGTTTATTATGTCGTATAATAACTATCTTTATTTTATTATGTTTGAGTCTTAATAGGAAAGTGTCGTTATCTTAGGAAATGTCTTGTATTTGACTTTGATTGTTCTTGTATTTGACTTTGACTGCATTCGGTATAAATATATCAAACCATTCATGAATGAAATCAAGTTAAAAGATCAAAATATCTCTAGTTATTCTCTCTATCTTCTTAAGGAGCTTGCACACGCTTGAAGTGGTGCTATTATCGGATACAACCTTTAACAAGGTCGTATCAATTGGTGCTTTCATTGAGAGCTCTTGTTGAGAGTGTTTCCGATTTAGGGTTCCAAAAAAAAATGTTGTTCACGAGGTACTGTTTACACGGTATTGTTCATCAGTATTTTTTTTACTGTTCTTCTAGTTATTGTTCGTTGGAGTACTATTCATGGCATCGGGTGGCAGCGATCGAGACGCGGAATACGCACTATCTCAGCTCTTGCAAATGGGTACGATGGCCAAATATCAGAGTGAGTTTGAGATACTTATAAATCGAGTAACGAGGATCTCTGAAAACTTACTTAAATCATATTATATCTTTGGACTTTAACTAGCTCTACAATGTGCACTCTTAAGGTCAAACCTCGCAAATTTAGACGAAGCTTTTTTCATTAGCCAATGCAACGGAAGCACGCTTCACGGACCAACAACTTTGGGAACTGTTAAGGTCAAATCCTACAACTTTGGGAGAAGCCTTCTTCAAAGCCCGAATCACCGAGGCCCGTTTTGAGGACGAGCAGTCCACCACAGCCATCGCCAAGCCAAACGACCTAAACACAGGGGTACAGGTTCAAGATCTTGAGGAAACGATTCGACATAAGCCGAACAAGGTATAAGTTGTTAAATTAAGTATGGTTGCTACTTCTGAAGAACACGAGCATCAAGAAAACCAAGATAACCTGAATGAAATTTCTAAAGAAAAAGATGATGCCAAACCACCAATTTCCGCCGACACTTTTGGCAGCAATGGTGGTAATGATTCAGAAACTTCCGGTCCGAAGACACATGCGAAGGAAGTAGTGGACAACGGTAATGGTTCTGCACTAACTTTTTTGGTTGGATATGAAGGTCCACGAGCTCTCCAACTATGGAAAAAAATTGGTATCGAGGATGTTCTCGGGCTCATGGATAGTGGGGGCGCCCATAATTTTGCTCAACCAAATGCGGGTACAGGAAGTGAGGTGGTGGCCGGACTTCCGGAGGAGTTTCAAGAATGAGATATTGTTGATGCATTGCCAAGAGTTGTGGAGCAGAAAAGTTCAGGAAATTGAAAGGAGATAGATAATGAATCGGAAGATAAAAAGGTGGAGAGAGATGCTGAAAGGGAAGGAAAACCAACTATCTTGGCAACATTTGGCAGCGATCGGGGTATAACAATATAGGATCCCGGAATCAATTTTTTTTAGACAACACCTTGAGGACAATGTGGTTTCGAAGGAGTGAGGAGTGTTGTGCCTTGGTTTGGGGTAAGTATCATAGTTTATTATGTCGTATAATAACTATCTTTATTTTATTATGTTTGAGTCTTAATAGGAAAGTGTCGTTATCTTATGAAAGTGTCGTTATCTTAGGAAAGGTCTTGTATTTACCTTTGTATGGTCTTGTATTTGACTTTGACTGCATTCAGTATAAATATACCGAACCATTCATAAATTAAATCAATCAAGTTAAAAGATCAAAATATCTCTAGTTCTTCTCTCTATCTTCTTAAGTAGCTTGCACACGCTTGAAGTGATGTTACTCTCCGATACAACTTCTAACAATGTCGTATCAATTGATGCTTTCATTGAGAGCTCTCGTTGAGAGGGTTTCTGATTTAGGGTTCCAAAAAAAAATTGTTCACGCGATTACGTTCATCAGTAAAAAAATTTACAGTTCTTCTAGTTATTGTTCGCTGGAGTACAATTCATGGCATCGGGTGGTAGCGATCGAGACGCAGATACGCCTATCTAAGCTCTGGCAAATAGGTACGGTGGCCAAATATCAGAGTGAGTTTGAGATACTTATAAATCGAGTAACTGATATCTCTGAAAACTTACTTAAATCATATTATATCTTTGGACTTAAACCGGCTCTACAATGTGCAATCTTAAGGTCAAACCTCACAAATTTAGATGAAGCTTTTTCATTAGCCCGTGCAATGGAAGCACGCTTCGCGTACCTACAACTTTAGGAACTGTTAAGGTCGAATCCTACAACTTTAGGAGAAGCTTTCCTCATAGCCCGTATGACCAAGGCCCATTTTGAGGGCGAGCAGTCCACCATAACCAAAGCCAAACCAAACGACCTAAATACAGGGGTACAAGTTCAAGATCTTGAGGAAACGATTCGCCATAAGCCAAACAAGGTAAAAGTTGTCAAAACAAGTATGATTGCTACTTCTGAAGAACACGAGCATCAAGAAAACCAAGATGACCTAAATGAAATTTCTAAAGAAAAAGATGACGCCAAACCACCAATTTTCGCCGACACTTTTGGCAGCAGTGGTGGTAATGATTCAGAAACTTCAGGTCTGGAGACACATGCGAAGGAAGTAGTGGACAACGGTAATGGTTCTGCACTCACTTTTTGGTTGGATACGAAAGTTCACGAGCTCTCCAACTATGAGAAAAAATTGGTATCAGGGATGTTCTTGGGCTCTTGGATATTAGAGGCGCCTATAATTTTACTCAACCAAATGCGGGTACCGAAAGTGAGGTGGTGGCCGGCCTTCCGAAGAAGTTTCAAAGGAGCTCTTAATCCTCCTGCATGCACCTCTTTAACCAATGACTTTTAAGGGAAATCTTAGGAATATACAAACAATTCATCTAAATAAGTAACCACTATTAGGCATTTCGTAAATTACCAGGACCTCTTTTCCATAGCCTTGTATTTCGTAAATTATCAACCACTGATGCTATTTTTTTGGAATCTGAAATATTTATGAAAGAGGTGAAAGCTGTTGTTTGGAGTGGGGCTCTAAATCACCAGGACCGGATGGCTTCAACTTTAATTTCATCAAGGCTTATTGGGAGGTTTTGAGATTTGATTTTTACGACTGTGTTAAGCATTTCAAAGCTACTGGGAAGTTGGCAAATGGATGCAATCCCTCTTTTATTGTTCTTATTCCAAAGAAATGTGACCTCCTTGGGTTCTCCGACTATAGGCCTATCAGCCTAATTGGATGCGTGTACAAAGTGGTCTCTAAAATTTTAACTCTCCGCTTGGCTAAAGTGATCTCTTTTATCATCGGGCCGAACCAAATGGCTTTCTTAGCCGGGAGGCAAATCCTGGATGGGTGTTTGATTGCTAATGAGATTATTCGCATGGAAAAAATTGAAAACCATAATCTACTTCTTTTTAAAGTAGACTTTGAGAAGGCGTTTGATTGTGTTAATTGGAGATTTCTGCATGATATTATGAGGCAAATAGGTTTTGGAGTTAGATGGAGGAACTAGATTGATGCATGTTTATCTTCTGCTTCTACTTTGGTCCTTGTCAATGGTTCCCCCTCGACAGAATTTAAAATGGAAAGAGGTCTCCGCCAAGGTGACTCGCTCTCGCCTTTCCTTTTTCTTCTTGTTGCGGAGGCTCTTCAAGTATCCATTACTGAGGCTTGTAACAAATGTTTCTATAAGGGTGTTTATCGTTCGGAAGATGGTTTAAATGTATCGCTTTTACAATATGCCGATGATGCCCTCTTCTTTGGCAAATGGTCTAGATCTAATGCTAGGAATCTCATTCTCATCCTCAAGTGTTTTGAGGAAGCATCAGGTCTTAAAGTAAATTTTATCTAAAAGTAGGTTGGTTGGTGTGGGTGTTGGTTCTTATGCGGTTGAGGCGGTGGCCTCGTCTCTAAACTGCTCTCACAATTCTATTCCCTTCATTTATCTTGGTCCCCCGGTTAGCAAAAGAATGCGCTTTTGTGATGGTTGGGTCGACGTGGTTAACAGGATTTCGCAATAAGACATTCGCTTTAAAGCGGAGATCCCTCTCAATAGGGGGAATTCTTACTGAAAAATATACGGTCCTTGGTAGTATCCCCATTTATTTCTTGTCTTTATTATAAGCGCCTTTGAAAATTATTAAGCTTCTTGAATCTCTCCGTTGTCGTTTCTTTTGGGGGTTCAATGAAGATCATCATGGTATTTCTTGGGTTAAATGGGATAGTATCCTTGTTAGTCCAAGAACATGGAGTTTGAGAATGGTTGGGTATTTTGTTATCACAAAATCATGCTTTGCTTTGTAAATGGAAGTGGTGGTATGATTTTAGAAAAGATGCACATTAAGCGAAAGTCCTTATAGTATGTTCTATGGTTTAATGTTGGTTTCGTCTATCATCGGTAGGTTCTAATATTGGTCAAGGTTTTGTTTGACATCAACAAGAATCCATCCAACATTCTAATCAAACGACAGTTTCTTTAAAAATTCTTTCTCCCTCTTAAAAAGACGAACGACCTGAAGCATTTCTTTCCTGTGAATAAAGATGTTTGGATTCCAGATGTATCCCGCTCTTATGGACTTGTCTCGAGCTCTCGGAGCTAGATTCTTTCCAGGAATTGCAAATCGGCACAAGATGAAGGGATCGTAACTTTGGCCAAAGATGAGGGATCGTAGATTGTAATTGGAAAGGTTTGTGGGCTTAGCGAATTCCACCAAGAGGTAGATCCTTGGATGACATTTCTTCTTTAACATCCCATATTGGAAATTTTACCCTTTCTGATGGTGATGATAAATGGGTTTGGAAGGATGATGCTTCTGGTAACTTCAAGGTTAGTAATCTTTCTGTTTGCATCCAAAACAACCTCTTCGCAGAATGTTATCTCGGGCTTCACCATATTTGGAACTCTTGGATCCTTAGAAAAGTGAACTTATGTGTATGGAGAACTTTTATTAATCGATTTCCTACAAGATTAAATCTGATCATGAGAGGGGTCATTTTGAACTCGACTTCTTGTCCTTTTTGCGACACTTCGGAGGAATCTATTGATCATTATCTCATATCGTGCTATGTTGTTGTTCCTATATGGCGTAAGGTTTGGGCTTGGTGGGGTCTTGTCCTTCCGGTTTCATTTTCGTCGTTCTCCATCTCTGATATTTCTTTGGCCATAATTGGTTTTCTAAACAATCCAGTTCTGTCCAAGATCCTGCATGGGGGGTTCCAATGTGTGATATGGGCTATATGGAAATGGAGAAATAAAGTGGTAAATGCCTCCTTTGCCTCTTTGATTGATGCTAAAAATGAAGATATTTTTCCTTCCATTCAAAGGTTATCCAAGCTTTGGATTGCTGCTAGATGTAACCGTTTATCTCTAAAGTGGACTTATTGGATTTCTAGCCCTTCTTCATTGCTTGATAGCGGGTAGTTTCTTAGTTTTGGCCGCGGTGTTAGCATTTTTGTATCTTTCTTTTTTGAGTTTGTACTTTGCTCTATACCCTTTCTTAGGGTTTTGTTTTTAATAATATCTAGCCTTTCAAAAAAAAGTAACCACTAGGAACAAAAAAATCATCTCGATGTTGCTTGGTTTCAATTTCATCCCAATGTTACTAAAATCTTCATCGCATTGCATATAAGCCTTTATCTTATTCAACCCACCACATCATTACCAATGGTAACTAAAAGAGTGGTTTTTCTACAAAAAGCACATGTCACCTTGTTACTTGCACACGACCTATGTTTAATCACATAATGAATTTCTTAAAAAAAACTCACCCAACATGCATGCATTTTGTTAAATGTCTTTGAGTTTGAAAATACTTAAGAGCTTGATGATCCGAATAGACCACAAACTCCCGTTGAATAAAATAATGCTTCCACTTCTTCATAGCTTGAACAAACACATATAACTCTTGCTCATAAGTCGCCAGTTTTGTCAAGCTTCATTCAACTTCTCACTATAAAATGCCACAGGCCTACCTTCTTATGACAAAACAGCTCTAATTCTGGTTCTACAAGCATCACATTATAATTCAGAAACTTTATCAAAATTAGGAAGAGAAAGTACCGGTGCCGTTGCCAATCTTTTTTTAATCACTTTGAAGCTTTCTTCCCCTAATTAGTCCAGTTGAACGGACCTATCTTTAAGAAATTAGTAATTGGTGCCACAATACTACTAAACTCTAACAAATCTTCTATAAAAAGTCTCCAATCCATGAAAACTCCAAACCTCGGTCGAAGTCTTTGATGAGGGTCAATCCCTAACCGACTTAACTTTATCATCATCATCTACATGAATACTCTTAGAACTAACAATATAACTAAGAAAAAAAAGCTTGCTAGTACGAAAAGTACATTTCTTTAAATTTGTATACAAGTCATTTTCCTCCAATGCCTTTAAAATGGCTCGTAGAAGATCTAAGTGCTCATTCTACGTTCGGCTATAAATCAAGATATCATCAAAATAAATCACAACAAACTTACCCATAAATGGCCTAAGAACCTGAGTCATCAAACACATAAAAGTACTTGGTGTGTTAAACAGCCTAAATGGCATGACTATTAGCCCGTATTTGTATTGTATTAGTATGTATGATTGTATTGGGCTCAAGCCCAAAGTCTAGATTATTCCTTGTATCCCTATAAAGGGTCGTATATTTTGATGGAATGGACAACACAGATTATAAACCCTAAATATATCTTACATGGTATCAGAGACAAATACAACCGATCCTCCCCAAACCCTACCAAACCCTAATTTTTTTTCAGTCGCTCATTTAGTTTAATATATTGTTGTGTTGGTGATTTGTGTCCGGTCACAAATCCACACGTTTTATTCAAGGTATTCGTGCTTTAGGTCACGATTTTTTTTTTGGTTTTCTTTGTTTCTGTTGGTAATTCGTCTTTGGTACGAATTCACACACGGTCCTCTTTGTTTACTGCCTTATTTGCTCGGCATTAATAAGGCCACTTTCACACATCTCCCTTTACTAGTTTCATTCATTTTTAAATCCACAAACTAACATTCCTATTATTCTCACGTGATTTGTCTACGGTTCTAGCAACAATAATACAACCAATGATCTTTTGCTAAAATTAATTGGTTAATTAGCCTCATTAATTGCTTAAAATCCACATGGGAATTTGTCACCCACGTTCGAATTTTCTCGCTTTGTCAATAAAGTTCTTATTATTAGATGATAGAATTAGGGGTGTTGTAATACTCGAATAAATCGAAAACCACCAAACATATAACCGAACTGAATTCGTTAAAACCAAACTGAACTGATTTAAATATTCAGATTTTGGTTCGAATATTGTTACGCCTTTGGTTTAGGATAAGTGTCATAGTTTATTATGTCGTATAATAACTATCTTTATTTTATTATGTTTGAGCCTTAATAGGAAAGTGTCGTTATCTTAGGAAATGTCTTGTATTTGACTTTGATTGTTCTTGTATTTGACTTTGACTGCATTCGGTATAAATATATCAAACCATTCATGAATGAAATCAAGTTAAAAGATCAAAATATCTTTAGTTATTCTCTCTATCTTCTTAAGGAGCTTGCACATTGGATACGTTCGAATTTTCTCGCTTTGTCAAACCGGTTGGTGACGGTCATTCTATACCCGTCACTAATACGGGCCATAGTATTTTGCCAACTCCAACTAGATCTCTTCACTTTAATAATGTTCTTATCACCCCTCATATTGTCAAAAATTTAATATCTGTTCGTCAATTTGTTCGTGACAATAATTGTACTATCGAATTTGATGCATTTGGCTTTTCCGTTAAGGATTTCCTGACGCGTCGAGTGCTTCTCCGATGCGACATCACTGAGGATCTTTACCTAGTCACAACTCCATCTCCTATCTCTCATGCTTTCCTTGTTAGTCAACATATGTGGCATCAACGCCTTGGACACCCAGGGGGTGAAGTGTTGCGTCGCCTTGTTTCTTCTAATTTTATTTCGTATAATAAAGAGAAGCCTCCCGTTCCGTGTCATGCTTGTCAGCTTGGCAAACACGCGAGGCTTCAGCTTGTTAGCTCCAATACTGTGATTAGTTCCTGTTTTGATATTATTCACTCGGATGTGTGGACTTCACCCATTTCGAGTCTCTCTGGTTTTAAATATTATGTCTTGTTCTTAGATCATTATTCTCAGTTTGTTTGGGTTTATCCTTTGGTTAATAAATATGATGTTATGTCCAAATTCATGTTATTTCGTAATTATGTTCGCACTCAATTTAAGTGTGAAATCAAGTCATTCCAATGTGATCATGGTGGTGAATTCGACAACCATCGCCTACGTACCCTTTTTGCCCAAAATGGAATTCAATTCCGCTTTTCGTGTTCCCAAACCTCTCAACAGAATGGGAAGTCTGAACGAATGGTTCGTACAATTAATACCCTCATTCGTACCCTCCTTTTCAAGTAAACCTTCCACCAACTTTTTGGGTCAAAGCTCTTAATATGACTACACACTTACTAAATATATTGCCTTCAACTACTATTGCTAATGACATTCTCTACACCTGTTTATATGGCACAGATCCCAACTATACCATTTTACGCATTTTTGGATGTTTATGTTACACTCACCTTTATCCATCTCATAAACTTGAACCACGTGCAACACCCTCTATTTTTTGGGACATGCCTATTCTGATAGAGGGAATCGTTGCCTTGACCTACACACCAACAAAATAATTATTTCATGTCCTATCACTTTTGATGAAATCGTGTTTCCCTATGGCTCCACCATACCCAAATCCACTTCCTCTTATACCTTTTAGAAGATACCTTTGATTTACATCCTACTGTTCTAAATCTTACCCTAACTACACCAACTATTGGACAAACTAATCCATTACCACACCAACAACATCTAACCGAACCCGCATCCAAACACTCCCCTATCACGGCCCCACCAACACATGCTTCCCTGTTTTCGACCCAAATCCATTCACCATTCCAACAACCATCCCCCACGGCCCAACATACACCAGTTCAACTTTAATTCTCACCTACGGCTGTTTCGTACCAAACCATAACAGTTTTGGACCAACATGCACCCGCTATTATCCAAAATCCCCCAGTTAACCCAAACCCTGACTTGATTCACCCCATGGTTACGTGTTTTCATGTCGAGACTAACCGCCCCACTAAGCGTCTTAATTTACATGTGTCTTCGGTCTCTCATTTACCAAAATATTATCGTGATGCGTTTAATGATCCAAACTGGCAAAATGCTATGCGTGATGAATATACTACGCTTATTAAAAACAAAACTTGGACTTTAGTACCTAGACCATCAGATACTAATATTGTGCGTTGTATGTGGCTTTTTTGCCACAAGTATATGGCGGATGGCATGCTTAGTTGCTACAAAGCACGTCTTGTATCGAATGGTAGTACACAGTTAGAGGGGGTTGATGTTGATGAGACTTTTAGTCCGGTTGTTAAACCGGGTACTATTCGGACTGTTCTTAGTCTAGCTGCTTCTCGACATTGGCCGATTCATCAACTCGATGTCAAGAATGCTTTCTTACATAGTGATCTTTCTAAGACTGTTTATATGCATCAGCCTCCTGGATTTCGGGATTCTGTTCATCCTGATTATGTGTGTTTGTTACAGCGGTCTCTCTATGGGCTTAAACAGACCCATCGAACTTAGTTTCAGTGGTTTGCATCTTATGTTACTCGGGTTAGTTTTTCTCATAGTTGTTGTGACTCCTCTTTATTTATCTACAGACAAGGGACCGATACTGCTTACTTGTTATTGTATGTTGGTGATATTGTTCTCACAGCTTTTTCTGAGAGTTTGTTGCAGTAGATTATTAGATCATTACATCAGGAGTTTGCTATGACAGATCTGGGTCCGCTTAATTATTTTTTGGGTATATCAGTTACACGTGATTCTTTGGGGTTGTTTTTATCTAAGAAGAAATATGCTATTGAGATTTTTGACAGGGCACATATGGATAATTGTAATTCTAGTCGGAACTTCTAATAATACTAGTCTAAATTGGGAAGTGATGGTGATTGGTTTCGTGATCCACTCTATATCGGATTTTTTTTTTTTTTATTTGCAGGTTTTCTACAGTATCTCACTTTTACTCGTCCGGATATTTCTTATGATGTTCAGCAGGTGTGCCTTTATATGCATGATCCCCGAGAGCCTTATTTTTTGACTCTTAAGCAGATTTTGTGGTATGTTCGTAGCACTTTGGATTATGGGTTGTAGTTATGTTCATCCTCGACTATAGATTTGGTTGCTTATTCAGATGCAGATTGGGATGACTGTCCTACTACTCGACGCTCGAATTCAGGTTACTGTGTTTTTCT
>BQNB010154559.1:1521-15502 GCA_026074375.1 Tanacetum coccineum | reverse complement strand
TTAACTTGATTAGCGCTTACAGACGTTCGTTGCTATTCAACACCATCAAAGCTGGAGACCAAAATGCATCGACGTTTATTATAATAATTGTTACAAACTCAAATGTTTATCAAATAATTCACGTATTATATGATTATTTCTTTCATATATTAGCAAAACCTGTTTACAATTGGTGTTTTTATTAGGGTGAATGTCATAAAATACCTACGAAGTTTTAAAATTGTCCCGACTTGACCAACGAACTAATTTTCGTTCCGACTACACCGACGTACTTACTTAGCTAAATTGTTCCAAATCCCGCAATATGATAAATTCTTACCGACACCCAAGGAGGCGGTTTTTGTACACTCTGCAAATTTATTATTTTTTAATATAATTTTTTTTAGATCAATTATCCTCTTTAATCCTGTGTACTATAAAGCTTCTACTTCATTTTTCTCTTTATCCGCTTCAGCTTGAGAACCGTTCTCCTCTTGATCTGTTTCAACTTCAGCATCATTCTCCTCTTTTTTATCCACATTATCATCAAGTAATTCCACCTCCACATCTTCATCTTCACAGTCACAATTAATTTCATGTTGAACTTCTTTTCTTTTTTCGCCTTGAACAAAGCTTGAAGTAGATGGTATTTTAGGCATCTCTTTCTGTCTCCCAATGTACATAACTTGCCTCCTAACACCCCACCTTACCATCTCATTCTTCTTCAGTTCTTGGGCCAAACCAATATCCTCATTTTTCAAAACCACTTTTTACCCAGATTGAGTATTGTTTGAGTTCACCAGCCAAAACCCCTCCAAATGCTTTTTCTCAGCAAACTCTTGAGATGGAACTTGCCTCTTAAAGCCTTTTCCTTGCAAGCTTAATTCCCATCAACAAAATTCTCCATATAAAGCAGGATACACCCAGTATTCCACCAACCAAAGTCTTTTAACGTGAAGCATCTTATATTTTTACCATAAACAACACGATTCCCGATCATCGCAACTAACCGAGTCCTTGGATGAAGCTTCTTATGATTTACCTCATAAACAGAACCCAATTCAACCTCTTCATGAGAAACCTCATCTGTGACACACATTATATCATTACTATCCATCATCACAATCAAAGAAAAAATGATCTTTTTACTAGTGATAATGCATTTACCCAATTCAACCTCTTCATCAACTCTCACTTTAATGCTAAGCATTCACATGTTTGGATAAAATCACTGCACAAACTTGATTGTGATTCAGGCGTTGGGATGATGGTTGACCACAAAAACTTGTTTTCATTGTTTGTTGGTTAATATCCGTCACCCCAATCTGGAATATTGGCTAGGTATTCAGGTACACGCTGGAAGGAATTAGGGTTTATGTGGGTGAATTGGGGATCAGGGTAAAGAAAAGTATAATAACTGTGTGTAATGGGATCGGGTTATAATGGTTATATTTATTGGATCTGGCCAACTGAGTTGAATAAGTGTCTTAGGTGGACAAGCAATATCACAGTTTGGAAAAAAAAATATTAAAAGAATTAAAAAAATATGACGTGTATAATCAGCCGGTCATATTGGTGATATTGTCACATAACTAGCAAGTACGTTGGTGTAGTCGGAACGAAAATTAGTTCGTTGGTCAAGTCGGGACAATTTTGAAACTTTGTAGGTATTTTATGACATTCACCCTTTTTATTACTTTATTGTCGCATATAACTTCTTAGAAATTAAAAATTTTAAAATACTCGATGAATCCACGGGTCTGGTATTAATTAAATAAAAAAAAAAAACCAAAGCCCTAGAGTAAACAGAGGAGAGTGTTTTTGTTTATATCAAAGGAGACGGTCGGCCTTGGTTAGAAAGTTATTTGTTCGATCTTAATCATCGTCTCCACCAATTGAATCTTGTCAACACAAATTTCACAAAAACATATACTACTAATAATGGGCAGACAAAAGGGGGAATCAGCTAGAACCAAAGCTCGACCTTCTAGCAACAGGTAACCCTTTTTTTCTTTTTAAGTTTAAAAAATAAATACTGTGATGTTTTGATGATTTTATTATTATAAGTGCTGCAGTTTAGCTGCTTCGTTGCTACCGGCAGGTGGTTTATCTGTTGGATTTGGGGGTTATGTTGGCAGTTCCCGTCTTGATCCATCTACAACTTCAACCTCCGATTCCCCATCTACTGTTCTCGTAACTTCCCTTTTTTCTTCACTTACACACGATATTTATGCTACTTAACTTGTATAAATTATTAAGCTGTCCTCACAAGAGGTCTATGGTTCAAACCGCACTAACAGCGTGTTTCCACACGCCGTTATAGCATGAGTTTGTGAGGGAGGGTGTTTTGTGGGTCCCAAAGAGGAGGGGCGTGTCTCCTCGGCATGGAAAACCTCATCTGTTTTAACTTATAAAAAATATTATACCTTCAGTTTAACGTGACTTGTTTTACTAGTGATCTAAAAAGCAAATTTAGCACTGAACTGTACGAAAAAAAAATATTAGTTTAGTAACCTAAGTGAAAATAGACAGCTACCTCAGATGCTGTTTGAAATATTATGGTTTGAAGAAACTGGATAATAATTATGGTTTTTTAATGGTGATTTAGGAAGTAGATGGTGAATTGGAACCACATTTGAAGAGGCTATCTAGAAAAGATCCAACCACAAAGGTATAATGCGACAACTATTACTTATGCCTTTTTTTATCGTAATTTTTTAGTAATTTGTTTCGCTATTTAGTAATTTTATTTTCTTGCTGTGGTTGTGCAGCTCAAGGCTTTGACAACTTTGTCCACACAGCTGAGTGAAAAATCTGCGAAGGAAGTATCACTACTCATTCCTCAATGGGTACGTAACAGCTTGTGATTGTTGGCGATAAGAATTTGGTCATTAGTATCATGTTACATTGGTTAGCTGACTAGTGATGAACATTGAATACCCTTCTTATGTGTGTTCTCCATTTAGATATTATGTAACTATAGGAGTTGTGGTTACCTATATTTACATAAAATGTCGCACAAATACTTCAATGTTCATTTACTGAATGCTAGTCTTAGCTTTGTTTTTCATGTGAACTTAGTGGCTCGTTTACAAGTTCCTCACCATACAGTTTTGTACCCTCCAACAGTCTTGAGGCGATTAGCATGAATTAACCATTAACATGCTCTTATTTTTATGTATTGCTTATTTAAGAGTTCCACGTCTGCCATATTTTAAGATACTATTTTAAAAAATATTCAGAATGCTAGGGGGTTACCTAGATACATAAGACGGGCTTTGTAATTTGTTGGAATCGGCCATCTTTCAAGGTTATGTGTTTGAATGCCATCTTCTTTCTTGAAAGGGGTTACAAAAGAAAAGTTATTTAGGCGATTGATGAAGAATCCCCTGATTCTCTAGGGAGAATAGAGAAATTATCATATTTACATTTTATGATGTTTTCTTCATGCTGTCTGATTTGACGCACAATTATTGATTCACACCTTATTGTTACCTGTGTTTTTGTGGTTTAGGCATTTGAATACAAAAAGCTGTTACAAGACTACAACAGAGATATCCGCCGAGCTACTCATGATACAATGGCTACTCTTGTCAGCACCGCTGGGTTCGTGCTTATCTTATACTTGTTTTATAGAATAATGTAAAGATGGACATGAAATATGTAACAAACATATGAATCTTATGAAGTTCTTAAAGTTTGATGCATAAAAGTCTAAGATGGACATCAATTGCAAATTAGTATGTTGCCCATAAAAGGAAACATAATCAACAATAGTCCTGCTTATAAAGGTTTCTGGAGTGTAGTGTTAATGATTTCCTTAATTTACTACACATTACTAGATATTTTTTATATTTCTATCTTTTTTGACCCATCCTGCTAATTTTCAAAGCTTCTTAAGCAACTGATTTCAGTTACATGTTACCTTCTACTTAACTTGAGTCAGTTTTAGAGCTCTTCAGGTGTCATATCGAGCACTTCTATTTGCTGTTCTCCAAATTCTTATTGGTTGCTTTCTTTTGTCTTCCTAAACTTCGCAGGAGAGATTTGGCCCCACATTTGAAGTCTCTAATGGGTCCTTGGTGGTTTTCACAGTTCGATCCAGTTTATGAAGTTTCACAAGCTGCAAAAAGATCATTGCAGGTATAAAATTGGCCGTTATTCGACACAATACACATTGAACGAATGGACGTACTAGTTTACTTACCTTGGCAAAGGTGCACGTGCATGAAAGTAATGTATGTTGTTACCAATATGGTTCAACCAATTCGTTGTTTCTTTTAGAACGAGGAGGTGCATACATTGTTTTGTGTTAATATGTGTTCATAAGCCATATATGTGATATTGGAAGTACCTAGGCATTTGCGGTTTTAGGAAATGCCATATGATTTTAGTCGCGAGAACATTTAAGAGTTTTTCTAAAGGTAGCATTTCGATGTTGTAAACTTTCATTTGCTCTTAAACAGGCTGCTTTCCCTGCACAAGATAAAAGATTGGATGCTCTAATGTTATGTACAGATGAGGTGTTTATGTATCTTGGAGAGAACTTAAAACTAACCCCGCAAAGTATGTCTGAAAAGGCAGTTGCTTTGGATGAGCTGCAAGAGATGCATCAACAGGTATACACTATGTTGGCAAGTTTATTTGTATACTATTTGTTCTCAGTATTGTATTTTTTTTTAGGTTACTAAAGCTTACAAAGTATCAAGTGCTCGCAATAGCAGCGTACTTTAGGCCAATTCAGACATCATGCAATATGCTGTATTTTTAAGCAACAATTTTTGCCCATTTTTAGGACCAAAATTAGTTGTTGAACTTTCAAATAGCGATAGAATAACAACAATTGAACTACTGATAATCTTTATCAAAGGACTACAACTTGAAGTATATTGCCATGTTATGTGATAAATAGAAGTATACTGGCCGCAATGGGTATCGGCCTAAAGTGGGTTGCTTATGTGTGCATTCCACCCTATGTTTAGAGTTGGAATTAGTGTGTTTATGATTTTTGCCTTTTGGGTGAACTGCATATTGGCCGTTGGCACTCGGACATTATATTTATTGCTTTATAATAAATAAATCTACAATATGAACATCTATAATTTCTATGTATAACATATTACTCTTTGCGTACTTGGATATACGTTTTATGGCTGCAGGTTATCTCATCATCCTTGCTAGCATTGGCTACACTCCTTGATATACTAACAAGTGACAAACATGGTTCAGAGAATTTAAGCTCTGAATCAAAACACGCTCTTAAAGCGAAAACCACTGCCATATCTCATGCAGAGAAGTTGCTTTCGGCTCATAAGTGTTTTGTGGACTTTCTGAAGTCCAACAATTCTGCTATCCGGTCTGCTGCATATACTCTTGTTAGAAGTTGTGTTGAAAATATTCCTCATGCTTTTGATGAAGCAAACATTAAAATTCTTGCACCTGCAATACTTGGTGCATTCCAAGAAAAGGATCCCACTTGCCATTCTTCAATGTGGGAAGCAGTGCTACTGTTTTCTAAAAGATTTCCTGAGAGTTGGAAAAGTTTGAATGTTCACAAAATTATACTAAATCGGTTTTGGAGCTTTTTAAGGAATGGGTGCTTCGGATCTCAGCAAGTATCTTACCCCGCTTTAGTCCTGTTTTTAGATTGCGTGCCTCCTAAAGCAATAACAATCGAGAAATTCTTCCTGGAGTTCTTCCAGAATCTTTGGGCCGGAAAAGTTCATTCGCAGTCCTCAAATGCTGATCAATTAGCATTTTTCCAGTCATACCGAGAATGTTTTCTATGGGCATTACAAAATGCTCAAAGGTATGTTTCATTCAGCTCTATCTTGTAGTTGAATACAATTTTTGATCATTAGGTTTGTTTCACATGATAGGATATTTTATGCCAAACTTTCTGAATAGGTAGTTTGTTGAGATTTTTTTTTGCACAAGTATAACAGTATGTCTGACAGTACCTTAAAGTGTAAGATTTCTGCTTTATAGAATGCGTCCACCTGTAATGTGGCTTCTACAAAATTTCATAACCAAAAGAACCATTGAATATAGGAATTAAAAATTTAACGGATTGAAATGAGACCAGAGTATATCTTTCTCTTTTATAACTCAGTCTCTATCAATTTAATATCAGATTTTGTGAGGGAGTAGAAGCTATCCATCATTTCCGACGTACTGTTGTTGATGAGGTGTTATTAAAGCTGTTGTGGCGTGACTACATTTTGGGTCCAAGCTCTGCTAGCAATGGCAAAATGGGCCCTGAGGAAAACATAAAAAAGTCTGACATCAAGTATCAAACTGACCATGTGCAAGAATTTGGAAAATGCATCAGTGAGATCCTCTCGGGAATATTTTCTGTGGAACCTAGTTTGCTATCAGTCTTTTGCTCAACATTTGAAAAGACTTGCCTAGATGCCTTCCAGCAAAGCGAGAACATCGTAAGCCGCGAGAATTTAGAGAAAATCATCAGGTTTTTATCGTCAGTGGATTTACATGTTGTGCGGAAAGGTGACACTTGGCCCTTCTTTTGTTTAGTTGGTCCAATGCTGTCAAAGTCTTTCCAGCTAATGCAAACAATTGTAAGTTGGTATCCCTTCATCTTTGTTTATTATAGGCATCTGTTGCTTATTATTTCAGTGAGATACTACTTTGGACATTTGGTAAGAGCAATAGTGTATATGTTTCATTGTGTATTGTTAATATTTTTGGTGATTTCAGGACTCGCTAAATGGTATAAAGTTTATGGTGGTTGCTGTCTCTATGTTTGGACCCCTCAAGTTCATTCAAGAAGTTGTGCGCGGACAAATTGAGCCCAGTAGTCAATCAGAGGAGAAGAATCAAGATCTGAACACTAGGCAGTTTTTAAAATATTATAAGGATACTTTTGTTCCTTGGTGCTTGCAAGCAAATAGCTGCTCTAGCATGGCCCGATTGGATCTCTTACTTTCATTATTAAATGAAGAATGCTTTTCTGAGCAATTGGATAGTATAATTTTACATGCAACTGGGACCCGTGATTCAAACTCTACTTGCATGCTGGCTGTTCTAATGGAGAAATTAAGAGAGGAAAGCATAAAGAAGAAATTAGATATGCGCCATTGGCATCATGAACGTTTGGATTCTACTGTTCTTTCGATTGCTCGCTCTCTTCCTCCCTTTGGATCTTCTGATGCCCGATTTGTTCGGTAAGTTAAATAACTAACTTGACTAAATGCTACTATAGTGGTAGTTTTGCTTTACATTCATGCTGACTTGATGTTCAAGCAAAGACTTGATATTTATACTGTAAGCATACACGTGGATATTTATATGGCAAACAACATTTACTCATTTAGGGGAAGATAGGTGAATGTTTGGGTGCTTGTTTGTGAGTGATACTTCCAAAATGAGAAAATTATTGCCTCGTTATTGATTTGTGTTTGCCATGTATATTCTGACTATTACTTTTCATATTTCAAAGATATATTAAACTGTTACGTATGTTTTTGGTGAGAGTGGCTACAAGATTTTTACTTGTGATAATGGCTTGATTTAACATCACGAGATGCTAATTCAGTTATTATAATCGCTTATTTGAGTTAGGCCAACCCCCCGATTTGATTGAATATGAAGCGGAACACCTTTGAGATTGGCTCGGTCGAGTTTTGTTTCTTAAGGAATCTTTAGCTCAAGTAACACCAAATCAACTCAGTGTTACAGGAGTTAATGATTCCTCAAGAAGCGGAATCTGACCACTGAATCAGTCTTAAATCTGTTTGGTATGATATTCTGTTAGATGAGTGAATCCTTGCTGGTTGTCATTTGAACATTCTTTTTTTGCTTTCATGTCTCTTTCTAGTTGCTTAATATTCCTTTGTTTCTTCATATTTGAATATCTTAGTGCTGCTATTGGAGGCATTACAGAAGATCAGATTAATTTGGTGAGCGAGAACACATCAGTCTTAGTTTTTGAGGAAATCTTCTATAAGTTACTATCTTTTATTGGGAAGTCCAACTTTACATGGGTCAGGGGTGCTAACGCAATCTTAAATTCTGAGGAACACATAACCATTGATGGATGTGAATCTTCTAGTGTGCTTGAAATGGCTAATTTTGCGTTGGAAGTTCTGGATGGTAGCTTATATAGATTAAACACTCTTACAAACAATCCTAGCTTGCTCCCACGTGTGTTGGCTGCATTGTTCATGATCGATTGGGAACACAGCACATTAGCAGTTTTAGATCATGAATCAAATAATGAGGCATATGCAGAAGTCATGGATCGAGCCAATTTTTGTAGATCTGTGTATTCTTTCCGTAGAAAGAATAATAAATTTATTATAGCTCTCAGTCAAGATTCTAGAAGAACATTGAGGAATATTATGGTCCAGGCTATCCGGTGTGTTGTATTCAGTGAAGATAAGTTGGAGATTGATGAAGCCGCATCTCTAGCCTCCATTTATGCCATGGATGTTCTGGATAGTCTTTGCTTAGGTCCAGTCGAGGAACAAACAATGTTCGACGAACTTCTAAATAAGGGTGACTCGTGGCCCTTTTGGGTCGTGCCTGATATCAATGATGGACAAAGATCAGCTACTTTGAATGTTAAAACAACGTCTATCGTAAGTGCTCTTTTATTTACTTTTATTTCAAGAGCATATGTGACATCACTACTGTACAACCATGCTGAATTTTAATGTGTACCTACCTTTCCATATACAACTATGAACATAGATTATCTGGAAGTTTAAAGTTGTGATCATTTTAAACAGGCTATTTATTAATGCTCTACTACAGTCATTTTATCCATGTCTTTCTGTAAAATAAGGGCAATAACGATAATTTACGTGCATTCGGTGATTGTGTTACAAATGGAAAAACAGATTATTTAAGAGAACCAATATCCAAATAATCAAATATATATTTAGGTGTGTATGTGTATATATTCACACTAGGCGAGTACCCGTGCATAGCAATGGGATTTTATATCGGCAAATATATATTGTGGTTAAGTGTTTCGTATAACGTTTGTACATACACCGTAAAATAATCAAAATGTGATTGAAAAAGGCTGTAACATGCAATATTTCAACTTAAAGAACAATTATTAAATTGTGGCATAGAACGTTTGAAACATTTAGTGAAATTGAAAATGAAACATTACATCAATTTTGAAATATGGTGTCTTATTTTGGATTAATTTTTAGATATTATTAATGTTGGATTAAATACAAATGACGTCTCCTATTTTTTTAGAAACTACGTGCAAGAAAAGTTTTCAAAAGTTGCCATGCTTTTTTATTTCAATTTTCGGTGGGAACATTGTTAACGCAACTATTTCACAAGGCAACATTGTTTGAATTTTTATATGGGGAAGTAAATAAAAGATTGAAATTTAAGTTTTAAAGGGGTATTTTGGAGATTGAACATTACTCATTTTTTAGTTTTAAGGTAACATCCCTTTATTCTTGTGTCTTATCTTCTTATTTATTTTCTTGTTGCGGTGCTAGGTTACTAAAAGAATATAGTATGCTAAATAGCTTGTTGGACTGACCATTGATGAATATAAGGTTATTCATTGGTTAATTCTAGACTTAGGACACAGTTATCAATCTTGAATATGTCTGTCTTATCTAGCCAGCAAGCGTGGGTAATTTAAAATGAACATTTTTTAAAATTCTCTTTGCAGGATACTGGCGTAGTACCGAATGTTGGCTGCCTTGTCGATAAGCTTAATATATCGAAACTTGGGATAGGCAGAGTCATTGCAGGCATACCGTCTGCCCATGAGGACCCATCCAAAAAAGTATCAACATCTTGTTCTTATTATCCTCGTGTTTGGCTTGCAGCTGAGATGCTATGCACATGGAAATGGCAAGGTGGCAGTGCAATAAACTCATTCTTACCTTCATTTATTGAATACACAAGGAAACAAGATTCTTCTTCTAGTGACAATCTGTTAGATCCTGTTGTCAAAGTTCTGCTTGATAGTGCTCTTGTTCAAGGAGCAGCCAGTAAAATGATTTTTTCAAGTATATATCCTGCACTGCATGATGAGCTAGAGAGTATTGAAGAAGTGTTTCTGAGAGCTCTTGTTGGTGTACTGCGCACACTTTTTGAAGATAATATTTGGGGAAGAGACAAAGCTTTGGTTATCTTTAATCTACTTGTTGATAGACTTTTTGTAGGTGAAGCAGTAAACTCAAATTGTTTGAAAATTTTCCCTGTGGTTATGTGTGCCCTAATCAGCCCATTGAGCTGTCGAGTAGATGACTCTGGAGACGAAAAACCCAACTCTTCAGAGGAAAACCAAATACATGAGGGCTGGCTCCAAAGAGTTCTGTCATTTCCGCCTCTAAACACATGGAATTCTGGCGAAGGTAATATTGCACATATACATTTATCCAGTTCTAGGTTTGGTTTCTTTTAATTTATGGGTCAGACAGGTTGTGTAATTGGTCAGAAGGGGTTCTTGTTGAAGCAGGTTGTATTTTTCTGCGGGCGTGGCAGGTTGGGATTAGTAGCACACCATTTTTGTCCATTTCCTTACAATTAGCTAATGTGATAAATATGAACACAAAAAATATGCTAATAATCTTACTTTTTTACACAAAGTGATATATTGTAAGGATTAAAATCACCACTTGGGCCACTTTCAACCTGTCTGACTACCATTTGACCTGTTTCTTTTTAGCTAAATTACTTTTTATATAAAACGTCTCACCAGTTAGGAAGAAAGCATACCCTGAAAATCGACCTATTCACAAGTACTAGGGTTGAAATTGTTACCTCTACTTTTTTGTGTTGCTACAAATGGTTTCTTATTTATTGCAGATATAGAAGATTGGTTTCAACTTATAGTGTCATGCTATCCCTTCAGACCAACGAAAAGAATGCAACAGTTTAAACCACAAAGACACATCAGCCATTTAGAACACGCTCACCTACTTGAGTTGCTCCGAAAGCAGCGGCTTGGTCCGACTACCATTAATAAGCTACCAATTGTGCAAACGTTGTTATCAAAGTTAACTGTTATTGTAGTTGGATACTGTTGGACAGACCTTAATCAAGAAGATTGTGATTTTATTTTGTACAACACAAGAAGATGGATTGGATCTACAGTCGTATTAATGGAAGATGTAGCAGAGTCTGTGAATGACACCGTCACAAGTGGGGCCACTTCAGATATACAGGAAACTCTCCAACATACACTCTCGGCTATAGACTCATCTCCTTTTAAACTTGCAATAAATGCACTTATTTGCTTTTCATTATTCTGCGGGCTCGTCAGACAAGAAACTGTCAAAAGTGAAAACGGAAACGAAAATGAAAAACATTTAAATTTGCTGAGATCCGAGAAATGGGAATTTGTTACAGAGAAGATTCAAGAAGGTGTTCTTCGTTTGTTATTTTCAACAGGTGCAACTGAAGCAATTGCTGGTTCATATTCTTCTATGGCTTCATCAATTATATCATCCAGTCGGATTGATGAGTGTTACTTTTGGGAGTTGGTTGCTTCAAGTGCTGTTAAATCTTCTTCTATTGTTAGGGAGCGTGCTATAATATCATTTGAAATCTGGGGGCTAAGCAAAGGAGCAGTTAGCTCGTTATATGCTATATTGTTTTCGTCTAAACCGGTTGCGTGTCTGCAGTATGCTGCTTATGTTATTCTTTCAAGTGAATCCATTTCAGAATCTGCTTTTGTTACTGAACAGACATCCTCTTCATTGAGGGAAAATGATATAGATGGTAACAATTCTTTTGTCTTGAAGGAGGAGATATCTGCCTTTCTTAATAAATCACCAGAGGAGGTTCTTTATTTGGATTTAGTAGCCCCAGATAGAGTAAGTCCTTCTATAATTTTATGAATACCTTCTTAATTCTTTAACCCAGTTCGTTTTTAAAACTAATATATCGTAGAGGTGGCAATTTTGTCCCATTTGATTAGAAATGGGTCGATTTTGCCTTTTTATATCTCACATGGGGTCGGATTAATTTTCTAGCTGAAAGGGGAATGAGCTGGTCCAGCAGGCTGAGAGTTGTCCGAGGTTCTTATATTTAATGTAGACAACATCTAAACTTATTTATTCATAGATATAAATAATACTCCCTGCACCAGATATTCAAGAGAAGTATAATTATATCAACTTTTATTTAGCTGAATGACAATTTTACACTTGACAATTACTAATGTGTTTTTCTGAATTTTATATAAGATTTTTGTGTTCTAATAAAATTCCGCGGTTCAAAAAAAAAAAAACTAACATTCTTATAAGTCGAGAATCATTTTGGAATATGCTAACATAGTAAGGTCGAAAATAAATTTGGGATGCAGTAACATTTCTGAAATCACAACTAAGACGCTAGTTTATTTATGATAAATTTTATTTATTATAAAATGGACTAAAAGTGTGTGGGTAATCCGACACACCTCTATATGTTTGATATGTACAAAAAACGAATTGTTTCAACCCCAACATGTTATGTCCTCTAATATATTGTTAAACTGGACAGGTGAATGTTTTTGTCGCGTGGTCATTGCTAATATCACATCTAGTATCATCACCATCATCATCCCCTACAAAGCAAAAGTTGATTCAACACATACAACAGTTATCCAGATCATCAATATTGGACTGCATATTTCAACACATACCACTGGAATTATATGCTCAATTGTTTGAACTTCCTACTGGTGTTTCAGAGATTGCAGAAGCAGCAACTCGTGCCATTACAGACAACTCAGTACTATTTGCTGTAGAATCACTTTGGCCTATTGGTTTAGATGGGATGGCATCTTTTGCTGGTGCAATGTATGGATTAATGCTAAGAACACTGCCTGCTTATGTTAGAGAATGGTTTAATGATGTACGTGATCGTTCATCATCTTCTGAAATCGAGTCTTTCACAAGACAATGGTGTAGCCCTCCTTTAATTACCAATGAACTGGATCAGGTTTGTGTTTTTTCAGTCCTTTATTCGTTATAAACTTAATGTTATCTCATATAATTATATATATAATATGCACACTGTGGCGACCTTTCTTAACCTGTTAGAGATAATATATAATATAACCTACATCGACCCATTCCAAAAAAGTATATGGGTCAAAACCAGCCATCTCTACTAATGTTTAATGATTCTAACTATGTTGGTTAATTTTGTTTGTTATTACAGATAAAAAATGCCAATCTCTCCGATGAGAATTTTTCAGTTAGTGTGCGCAAGTCTGTGAATGAGGTTGTTGCCACGTATGCAAAAGAGGAAACAGGAATGCACTTGGTAGTTCGTCTCCCTCTATGTTATTCACTGAAACCAGTGGACGTGGAATGTACAAGGAGCCTCGGCATCAGCGATGTTAAGCAAAGGAAGTGGTTGCTTTCTATGATTTCATTCATTCGTAATCAAGTAAGATTAAAACAACTTGTTAATGTTTCTTGGGTCATACTTCCTCAGCATCATTATTTCTAATTGATTAGGATTAAGTATTACTCCCTCCGTACCAAAGTTATTGTCCATCCTATAATTTTATGTCCCAAATTAGTTGTTCATGGGGGAGTATTATTTAACTGAATTATAAAGTATGCGAGATACTTATCTTGAGCACTTGACTTTGTTTAACATTTTTCAACTCATTACTACTATTTGTACGTGCAGAATGGAGCATTAGCAGAAGCAATTCGAATATGGAAGAACAATATTGACAAGGAATTCGAGGGTGTTGAGGAGTGCCCTATTTGTTATAGTGTGAGGCACACTACATATCATACTCGCCCTAAACTTGCTTGTAAGACCTGCAAGCACAAGTTCCACTCTGAATGCTTATACAAGTGGTTCACAACCTCAGACAAATCTATTTGTCCCCTATGCCAATCCCCATGGCAATCGCAATAGGACTATATCACCAGATGGTCATTTGACTAGAGATATCTCAGACCTGCAGTTTGGTATCTATATCAACGTGTAATGCTCAGATTATGCGACGAGCTGTACTTATCTGATGCTACTGCTTATGCATGATGAT
>BQNB010154558.1:0-15502 GCA_026074375.1 Tanacetum coccineum | reverse complement strand
TTATGTCATATATATTATATATTCCAAGATCACAAGTTCATATGTAAAAGTGTTCAAAATCATAACCACAAGTAAGTTATCCATTTAACATGTTTAAAACCCTAAATGGTGATTTAGTTATATAGAACATGTAAACACATAAAAATGATAAAAGTAAAGACATAAAGGTTTATAGATAACCTTAATGAGATGTAGTGTGATGAACCAAAGTATCTAAACCCTTGTTTAGATATAAAACCAAAGCTTGCACTCTTGAAACCCTAGTTTTCTAATGAAAACCCTAATCTTGCTTTTCTTGCTTCAACACTTGAAAATACTTAACCTAACCTTCAAACCATCTTAGTAGGTCTTAGATATGTTGTGTGTATGCTTGTAAATGTTGTAGAAAAATTTGTATGGATTGTGTGTGGTGAGCTTTTTGAGCCGTGGGCTTCAAAGGAGAGAAAGAGAGAAAGAGTTTGGTTTACTTAAGTGTTTTGTGTTGTGTGAGATGTTATGAATGAATGAGGCTTGTATATGTACTCCAAGTGGTCAACAAAAGACTATGAAAGTCATATGGGGGGGTTTGGTCGTTGGAAATCACAAGGAACAAGGGGAGGGTTTTAAGGATGACTAGTTGGTCAAAATCACTATGTATAGCTAAGTCTTACTAATTCTAGCTTTGTACATGGTCCTTGGTCATTAAAGCTTATGTTCTTATGTTCCTTGAAGTGTAGATCATCCCATGAATTCAAGGGTTGGTGTTGGCTAGATATTTTAAAGTGAATGGAAGTAATCTTGCACTTTTATGAAAGTGTTACATAAAAAAAAGTGTAGACTTTGAAATTTGTATGTCTTTGTTATTATGTATATACATATAGACGTGTATATATATATATACATATGGATAAAGTTTTATAAACTTTGGTTATTGGTTATAACCCTAGGTATTTGTTGAAGCGTAGAAATGTTTTTGGTGGTTCCGGGAATACCTAAATGTATTTTATCTCGAAACGTAAACGCTTTACGTAATTGACAAAAATAAAACATAATATGTTAATTATTACTTTATTAATAATAATATAATGATGGCTTGACATAAACTTTAATTTGTTTGGTGCCCGTTTACGTTGATTGATGATTTTTAGTTTACGCGATTTAACGTATCGATTAAAATTAAAAGCGAACGCGTATGAGAAGAAAAAAAAAAGCATTTGAATGGGAATCCGCACAGGGATTCGACCTTCCAGTCTATTTCTGGCTGAGGGTACCCGTCCTTGGGACATGCTTTATTGAGGTCTTTAAAGTCAACACACATTCTCCAACTGTTGTCATTCTTCTTTACCATCACCGGGTTGGAAAGCCAATCGTGGTAATGAACTTACCTCATGATCCCAGCTGCCACAAGCTTGCTGACTTCGTCATTGATTGTTGTGTTTCTTTCTGCTGCTTGGCCTCTTTTCTTTTACCTAATCGGCTGGCAACCTTCTCGTACATTCAGCCTATGTTCCGCTATATGCTTTGGGACGCCCGTCATGTCCGCTGTGGTCCAAGCGAATACGTCCAAACTCCGATGAAGTAGGTTACACATCTTAACTCTGGCTTTCTCCGTAAGGTTAGAACCGATCATCACTGTTTGCTCTGGGTGTTCCGGATTGATTGCCACTTTTAACCTTTCTTCTTTTACTTTGTTAACTAGGAGGGTTTGGTCTTCTGGTTCGGAGACCATCGCACATTCGATTGGAATGATTTTACTTCTTCTTAGCGTAAGTATTCCTCCCGTGACTGGAAATTTTATCATTTCGTGCGTTGTTGATGGGACCGCTTGTATCTTCCGTAATCCTGGCCTTCCAATGATTCTGTTGTGTGGAGATGTCGATCTTACCACCATGAAATCCATCCATGCTGGCGTTGAGTGTTCATCATCCCTGATTTTTACCAAAAGTGTTATTTGCCCCAGTGGCCATTTTATTTCGCCGCTGAACCTTATTAGCGAGGTTGTAGCTGGGACCATTTGATTTTTTATCTCTGGACGGAGTCGATTAAAACAGTGCTCGTAGAGTATTTCAAAATATGACTCTCCATCAATACACATGCAGTGTACTTGATGGCCTCCAATCTCTGCTTCTATTATCAGGGGACCTTCCGCTCCTTCATCGTCCCGTAAAGACGGAAACGATATTTCAGGATTAGGTGAGAAGCTTTGAGTTATCTTTTGACTTATTACCTTTTGCTGTGACTGAATCATTAGAATTGCTTGAGGTTTCTATTTTCCGGAGGTTTCGCCTTTCTTTTTCTGCTGGTCTTTCTCGCTGCTTTGTTTTAGCTCCCTGATTATGGCGACAGCTTCCCAACTTTGAGCATATCCTCGATTTGTTTTCTCAGATGGTTGCATTCATCTGTGTTATGCCCCACTTCTATGTGGAATTCGCAAAACTTGTTTGCGTTCCGTTTTTCAACTGGGGTTGTCATCGGAGGTGGGGTTTTGAATTTTCCTTTCTCTAAGGCCAGAATCTCCTTTGGGGTTTTTGTGAGAAGGGTGAACCTATCCGGCCTTTTCTCTTGCTTATGTTGGCTGCGGAAGCCTCCCCCTTTTTTGAAATTCTGCCTGTGACCCCCCTCCTGATGCTTCCAAGCCGGAGGAGCTTTTTTCCTTTCTTGATTTGAAGCCGCTTCTTGCCCTTGAAGGAAAGATGTGGCTACTTGCATAATTTCGTCCACTGTTTTTGGAATTTTCTCATGGAATCTTTTGATAAGTTCAGGGTTAGTGATTCCGTGCACGAATCCGGAGATTCTCATGCATTCCGGTGCTCCTTTAACGTTCCCACTCTCTGACTTGTACCTTTGTATGAAGTCTTCTGTGGATTCCCCGTCTCTTTGCTTGATGTTATGAAGCACTATGGGGTATCTAATGCACTTTTTCTGTTGGAGGTAATTTTTCAAAAATGCTTCTCTCAGGTCATCGTAACTGTTTATGGATTCTGGAGGAAGATCGTCAAACCGTACTCGAGCGTTTCCGATAAGTGTGGAATTGAACATATGAAACCACGTTGGCATGACCCATCTTTCCGTTTTTGCTACCGCCTAAAAGATTTTTAAATGATCTTCCGGATCTTCGCTTCCGTTGTATGTTTTTACGTGACTAGGCATTCGTGTTTTTGGGAAGTTGAAATGACGGATCCGAGACGTGAACGGATCGGTCTCGGCACATACCCAAGGTTGGGAGAGGTCGTCATCTTCGATGCTGGGCTTCTGCTTTCGTGACTTAGACCTCCAGTGCCCCCTTCACTATCTTCGCTTTCAGAGTGATTTTCCGTATACCTTGAACTTTCCTGACGGCTATCGGAGTACGCGGACACGCTCCGTCCTCTGCTTCCAAGTCTCTTGAATACGGTACTTTCTCTTCTTGTCTTGTTCTTGTGGTCATGCCGCGGTGACCTTGACCTTTCACGCTTTAACCTTGTGAAGACGCTAGAACTCTGGCGTGGGCTATGAGAACGTCTGTGCCTTCGAGGCGACATTGTCCTAGATTCAGAATATGCTGACTCTTGTGCCCTAGTGCTCTTCTTCCGAGTCCCACCAAAGTCCAGCCGCGCTTTCACTTCCTCTAATTTTTCTTTCTTTCTCTGCTCATACTCATACTTATCTGCCATGATTGGCAGCAGTTTCTCGTAGTGCTTCTCGCAGAATTCCTCGAGATCTATAGCGGATGTAGTTCTCGCAGAGCCCTGAGGGGTTTGTTTGTCTTTCCCTACCGTATTCCGCACATCGGACTTGGGATGGCTAGGGGTAGGTTGTTCGTGATTGCTCATGGTGAGTATTTTCGAGGAACGCAGTTATATCGGTCCCACGGATGGCGCCAACTTGTTAGTACAAGAAGTGTGTTGGGGTGAATAGGAATTTGGATTGCTTAATGGGCTGGACCAGGGAGTAAGCTATGATATTGATCTTGTACTAATCCAAGTAATGAAGAGGTGATCTGCACAAATGAGAGTAAACCGTTAGCCTTACCGCGGGGCGGACCCCACGATTAAGCTCCGGCGTGAGAGTAAGTATACATGTTTGTCAGAGAATAAGAGAATGTCAGAGTATGTGTGTGTACTAATGATAGGACAGAATGTACCTCTTTGGGGTGTGAAATGACCCCTATTTATAGGCAAGCCCAATACTAGGGTTTCCTAATATTTCGCTTGCGACTGTTAGTAGCCGGAGTGGGTCCCTTGTCGGGCAAGGGTCCACGTGTAATCGTGTCTGCGGACGTGAGTATCCTTCCGCAGTCCGTGTTTGTCCGCGGAGGTGCAACGGGTGCGGCTTTTAAAGGTACTCACGTGCGTCTTTGGAATATCCGGAGCGTGACCCTTGTCAGGCTTAGTAGTCCGGCTATTTGTTGTATTGGGCCTGGGCCCATATGCGTATATTATGAACTAAGCCCAGTAAGCTTGGTGTTCATACTATACATCATCAACTACTTTCACAAGGGTATGCACTCACTGTCAAATGACCAAGTATAAATAAAAATATTGTTTCGTTTATACTAAGCCATGGATTCATAGGGTATGCATGTGCATACCCTATAACCAACGTAGATCCGCCCCTGTACGAAGGTTACATCAAAATAGAGCGTCTTTGTGTCATCGACATCACTTTGTTCTTTTTATGCTTAAATCATTCCTTTAGTATTCACTATTCAGTTACAAAGAGTGCGGTGCTCGTGATGTTCCTGAATGTGGATTAAAATTAATTGGAAAATCAAAAGAAAATCAAAGTGGGGAAGAAAACGAAGGTATATTAGTCATTTCACAGGCGTTTGACCATGACTAATGGCAAAAGATAACGAGTGTTGGTGACAATGGCCGACTTGTAACAAAAAGTCCACTTAAAGAATATTTGCCAAAAAATTTGTCGGGAGTGTACAACGTGCAAAAACATTAGAGGTTCAGAAACAAAATTTGTAATTTATCCTAGGTAGCCACACATTTCAAATGCAAATGGAAAATTTTATGAGAGATGCATCTTATTTTGTAGATATATTTGAAATGTGCCGCTGTGTTACTTTTTTATTCTTTTTATTTTACTTTTATTTCTCGTTTAATCCTTACACATATACCCTAAATAAAATGAGTAATAAAAAGATAGGAGGGGCAACCATAGCGTGAACTGGGAGCAGCTCCGAAAGGCGAGGCCTACTTAAATAAGTGGCGAAGGCCGATGCTACAGTAAGAAAAAAAGTCGGTTTTAGTTACGAAGTCACTTAGTCGAACTATATAGAAAGGGAGGCAAGCTAAAAGGGTACTCACGGCACCAAGTAACCATCAATATAATATGGACCATTTACATGATTTGCTCTAATATTCTGTAGAACGTGGCCTCTATGACGAACGAAAAGTTGTGCTTTTTGATAAAGACAACCTGTTGCTTCTAGACGTTGTAAAAATATCCAATTATACAAAAAAACCAATACTTATTTCCAAAGAAACACCCAAAATAGTTTCTAGAAGTTTGTAAGATTATAAATCTTGTATTTATTTATTAGTGTTTATGTTTATACCTAAACAGCTATTTTATCTTTTTTATCACGAACAAATTAAAATTTTAAAATCCGTTATCAGTAAAAGTTATCCCATAATCTAAACAAATGACATTATTTTTGTCTTTGTACTAACAAAGTACGCATACATACTTACTGACTTGAAATTTTATTGACTTGAACTTGAACTAGAACTATGTAGTTGTCTAGTTGACGAGACAATTGACACATTATTTAATAAGAGTTGTTTATTAGTACCCTTAATATGGTGACATTTGGACTTTGGTCCAGTGCTAAGCGAATTCCCCACTAATTAAAAGGTCGGATTCATGTCTCACTGGAGTCATTTGTGAAATATATATTTGTGAGATAGAAAAATAGACGTTAAAAAAAAGTACCTTTAATATGGTTCTAATACCCCTTTATTGTTTTTGGTTTTTTTTCTTTTGTTATATAACTGTAAAAAAATTGCAATAAAAATTATAACGTTTGATAAGTTAAAAATATTAAACTGTAAAAAATATGGAACAAAAACTGAAAAAACTATGTTATACTGTTAGCTAAGAAGTCAAAGGGTGGAGATTGTAAAATCTTGTATTTTTTGCAAGGTTATAAATAGCGTGAGGCGTGACGTGGCGGCATGCCAAGCCTCGCGCCTTAGGAGCCATGGCGAGTCATGGCGTTTTCTAAGGCGTGACTTAAAGCGACACAAAATGTGAAAATATTTATAAATTTATATATTTATATATCATATTTCAAATATATTGAGTTTACAAAAGTGTCATACATAAGGAATAAAGTCAATATACTATCTTTCCATGTAATATTTTTTATTTCTATATAAAAAAACTGTTTTTATCGAAACTGAATTAAAAAAAGCCTCCATGCATCATTTCTTATCGCACCTTATCACGTTTTTCCACTTCTTATTTCACATCATGCCTTAAGCCTACACTTTGATTTATTGCGTAACGTGAAGGTCACGACTCGTGCCTTTACAAGATCTTAACGACACCATGACGTGAATTTTAGAACCATAGATTTTTTGTGAGCCAAATCTATCTTTAACACAACCCAATTTAATATTTACCCGAATGGCCGGTCCTTTAAAAAACATATTAATTTAATATTAAGTCATTAAAAAACATCCTTATTTATACCCATTTCATTGGCATGCATCTCCATCATCATCTTCTCAACTCAAACAAAGTGTTAAGCTGCAAACAGTGCAAATTTAATTAGTATTACAATGACTATTAAGGTGTACGGTTCTATGGTTTCCACTCCAACTCTTCGTGTCCTGCTTTCCATCATTGAGAAGGATCTTGATTTCGAGCTGATTAGTATCGAACTAGCAGCTGGTGAGCAAAAAAAGCCTCATATAATGTCTCGTAATGTAAGTATACTAAACTTGTATCATTAGTTTCATTTCATAGCCATATATTTCTAATTTCAATCTAACGTGTACTATGTTAATACAGCCTTTCGGCCAAATTCCCGCTATTGAGGATGGTGATATTACACTCTTTGGTAATTAATTAACTACCGCTACAATCAATTTTTGATTGTTGAGTTTTATTTGATGAGAAGCTTTTATGAACTTAGAAAGAATAATTTGCATGCATGACAAATGTTGGTAGCAAGTCATTTGATAGTTTTGACATTTATTAATTATTACATTGCTACAGAATCGAGGGCTATTACAAGGTACATAGCACAAACATATGCTGATAAGGGGACGGTTCTTATAAACAAGGATCCAAAGAAAGCGGCTATGGAATCAGTTTGGATGGAAGTGGAGTCTCAAAGATTTGAACCAGCGACGGTGAAGATAGTTTGGGAGTTATGTATGAAGCGGTTTTTATTTGGATGGGAAGGTGATCACGCCATTGTGAAGGAGCTTCAGAAGGTTTTGGAGGGGATTCTTGACGTGTACGAAGCACGCTTGAAGGAGAGCAAGTATTTGGGCGGAGATGAGTACTCGTTGGCGGATCTGAATCATGTCCCCGTTTTCAAGTTCCTTATGGACACGGAGATGAAGAAGGTGATTGAGGCGCGACCATGTTTGAGTGCTTGGTTTGCGAAGACGATGTTGAGGCCTGCTTGCGTGAAGGTTTTTGGCGTGCCCGCGTATTGAGTGGAATTGAATCCTTTCGTGTTGCAATCAACATGACTAGTAATTCTGTGGTTATGTTCAGTAGAAGTGCTTTGTTTGCTGAACCTTTTAGTGGTTGTACACGAATTATGTGTTGGTTAATGAGGATTGTTATTGGGTAGCTACTAGCTATCACTGCGCAATCATCCACTAAGAATAAGCAAGTAAGAATAAGCAAGTAAGAATAAGCAAGTTCATCTTTGTAAAGGTTTCTAAAAAAGTACTGCTTTTTACTCATTAGTGGCATACAAATAATCGCAATATCACCAGTACATCTGAATGTGTATGCAGATACAACGTTCACATACACCTTTACACAATACAAATCCTTGTATGTATAAGAAGTCTTACTCACATGGAGAGCTCGTGATTACATGACTAACCAACAACTAGGGACGGAACCAGGATATCAACTGGCGGAAAACTAAACAAGATGTGAAACACAATATTCCTTTGGACCAACTGCATTTACGGAAAATCGAAGTTTTTTTTACGAAAGTGAACACTAAGCCGCATAAATTCATGGATGTCCTTGGAATCCCCACCCTGTTCCCGTCATTGCCAACAACTTGAGCAAACGATAATGTATACTTTTCGCCACAACTCGTAGATAGTAGATAGAATATCACCACAAATAAGATTGATTTGTGTGTTGGGCGATCATGCAAGTAAATACCTCAACTATGATCCAAGTTTTGAAACGCGTATGTAAATTATAACCTAAGATTGGATTTGTTGAACCCAAGACTTTAAACTTTGCAACAGATTCGTGTTCGTGTTTCACGTCCATTTAGTAATATCGGAAGGCACACACTTTGGGCTTGTTTTTTTTTTCTTTCTTTTTCACTAAAGTTAAAGAGACAACAACAAAAAGATTCCGAAACAAGCATGCATGTTCAGGTTTATTAAAGTTTCTAAGTTAAATTAAATACACACGATTAAGTAAAACTTTACTCGAAATCTGTCATTTGTGATAAAAATATCAATACTTTACGGTGATATGAAATTTTAAAGTGTGTGATGGCGTATAAGAGGTAGGGCAGGCTTTTTGGGCCTGAGTCGTACCATTACACATGGGTCTCAGCCCAACTTAACAAATAACAAGTATAACAGGTCGAAACTAAGCCCAGAACCACACTGGCACGACCCGGATACAGCAAGACGGACGCGGATCGGTTATAAGCCGCTTCCCTAGGCCCTTCGCAAACCAACTAGCGTCTGCGGAAGGGAATCCACGTCCGCATGTCATGATTACCGCGGACCCTTGCCCGACAAAGGTCTCACTCTGACAGTTACGATTATAGGCGATATACTAGGAAACCCTAGTACTGGACTCCCCTATTTAAGGAGTCCCCTGACACACCAAAAGGTACAATTATCTGATTCCTCCAAACACACACACACACACACATATACTTCTGACAACATGATTTCTTACTCTCACGCCGGAGTCTAATCGTGGGGTCTGTCCCCACGGTAAGGCTAATGGTTTACTCTCATTTGTGCAGGAAATCATCTCAATCACTTTGCTTAGTACAAGATCTAGCCTAAGGAGAGCTTGAAGGTCCAGTCCAACAAGCGATCTAAGCCCATCTCACACCCCGTAACATATTTTGTACTAACAAGTTGGCGCCATCCTTGGGACCCAGCACACAACTGCGTTTTCTAAAATACTCGCCATGAGTGGACCAGCGGAGCTCAATCTCACCCCACCCACGTCTGTTGTACATAACACAGTGGGGAAAGGGAATTAGTAGATCTCGAAAAACGCAAATGGGCTCGCGTCTGACACAGCCCTCCGGGAATATTGCAACAAGCATTATCATCAGTTGTTATCAATAATAGCTGAAAAAAATCACAAAGAAAAGATGCAGCAGGAAAAGCTGAAAGAAGTAAAAGCCCGTCTTAACTTCGATAGATGCTTGAGAAGAAACTCGAAGGCGCAAGAGGTGTCACAGCACTCCGAGTCCAGGACACCAAATGCAAGAGGGGAGTACCGAAGGGGACTAAGGCCCAGACGCTCCCGTAGCTTGTCCGAAAGCCCCGAACGTGCTAGCGTCTTTTCAAGGATACGACGTGATAGGTCAGAGTCACCGAAACACATGCCGGAAGGAAAAGGAAGAGGAGATGGAGGAGTATTCAACAGGCTAGGAGATAAAGGAAATAGTGTGTCCACACATTCGGAAAGCTGTTACCAGATTTACCGCTCGAAAAGAACGGAATCCATTCCCAGAAAACGTCACCATGAAAGAACATATTCACGGAAAACAGAAATGCTCTATGAAAGAGAAGATAATGGAGGGGCACAATAGAAATCAAAATCAAAAAAACAAAGGTCAAACATCGAGGATGACGACCTATCACAGCCATGGGTGTGTGAGGAGATAGATTCCTTTACGTCCCGCATCCGCTACTTTACCCTTCCAATAAAGACCCGGATGCCAGCTAATGTCAAAACGTATGACGAAAGTGATGATCTGGAAGATCACTTGAAAATCTTTCAAGCAGCTGCAAAGGTGAAATGTTGGGCAATGCCGACATGGTGCCACATGTTAAATTCTACACTCTTTGGGTCCGCTAGAGTATGGTTTGACGACCTACCTCCGGAATCCATAAACAGTTATGATTATTAAAAAAAGACATTCCTAGCGAACTTCCTCCAACAGAAGAAGTGCATCAAGGATCCGGTAGAAATCCACCACATCAAGCAGAGGGAAGGGGAATCTACGGAAGATTTCATGCAAAGATTTAAGGCAGAGAGTAGGCATGTGAAAGGAGCTCAAGAATGCATGAGAATCTCCGGATTCATGTACGGAATCACCAACCCCGAACTCATTAAGCGTCTGCATGACAATTTCCCAAAGTCAGTGGATAAAATGATGAGGGTGACCACATCATTCCTCATGGGGGAGGTGGCAGCTTCCAATCAAGCACGAAAGAAAGCACTTCTAGCATGGAAGCAGCAAGAAGCAAGAAGAAAACAAAACTTTGACAGAAAGGGGGACTTCAGGAATCAGCGGAGAACATAGCAGAGGCGTGACAAGTTCACACTCCTCACTAAGTCCCCAAAAGAAATTTTGGATCTAAACAAAGGCAAATTCAAGGCTCTGCCACTAATAACAACCCCCGTGGAAAAAAGAAAAAACAATAAATTCTGTGAATTTCTTGGAGAGGTAGGACATAATACTGATGAGTGCATGCATTTGAAAAGGAAAATTGAGGAATTGATCAAAGTCAGAAAACTATCGCATGTAATTAAGGAGCTTAAGCAAGGAAGTGGAAAGGAACATCTAAAAGCGGCAAAAAAGGGAGAAACTTCCAGGAAGGACAAAGCCATGGCGATCCTAATGGTTCAGTCATGGCAAAGAGTGGCCAAACAAAAGATCACACAAAGCTTCTCCCCTGAACCAAAAATTTCATTCCCACCACTAGGAAACGAAGACGGAACGGAGGGCCCCATGATAATTGAAGCGGAAATAGGAGGCCACTTCATACATCGAATGTATGTGGATGGAGGTCGTCCTCAGAAATTCTATATAAACATTGCTTTAACAGGCTCCGTCTGGAGGTGAAAAGCCAAATGGTTCTGGCTACAGTACCCCTCGTTGGTTTCAGTGGAGAAATCATATGGCCAATGGGGCAAATATCACTACTAGTAGATAGGTGATGAGCAGCATTTCACCTCCACATGGATGAATTTTATGTTGGTAAGATCGACATCTCCATATAATAGGATCATTGGAAGACGAGGGGTTAGGAGAATCCAAGCAGTTCCATCAACAGCTCACGGAATGTTGAAATTTCTAATTCTAGCAGGAATACTCACTCTACGGAGCAGCAGGATAATCCCATTAGAATGTACGATGGTCTCCGAAATGGAAGCACAGCCTTCTGACGTCATTTAGACTCTGGAAGAAAGAATTAAAGTGGCAATTCATCCAGAACACCTAGAGCAGACAAATGCAATAGGCTCCACCCTAACAGAGGAAGGACAAAAGTCACTATGCGAGTTGCTCAGACGCAACCTAGACATATTCGCGTTGAAGCCTGAGGACATGACGGGGGTTCCGCGACACTTAGCGAAGCATCACCTAAATGTCCGAGAAGGATGCTCTTCGGCCAGACAAAAGAAAAGAAGCCAGGCACCAGAAAGAAATAAGGCAATACAAAAAGAAGTAGCAAAACTTGTGGATGCTGGCATAATGAAAGAGGTCAATTACCACAGCTGTTTGTCAAACCCGGTGATGGTAAAGAAGCATGACGACAGTTGGAGAATGTGCGTGGATTTTAAAGATCTGAACAAGGCATGCCCTAAGAACGGTTATTCGCTACCGAAAATAGACTGGAAGGTAAAATCCCTCTGTGGATACCCCTTCAAGTGCTTTTTAGATGCATACAAAGGATAACATCAAATAAAAATTGCCAAGGAGGATGAAGAGAAAACAACGTTTATCACAAGCCAAAGGATATTCTGCTATTCTAAAATGCCTTTTGGCTTGAAGAATTCCTGAGCGACTTACCAGCGTCTGGTAGATAAATTATTCCAAAAACAAATTGGTAGAAATTTAGAGGTATATATGGATAACTTAGTAATCAAAAGTCGCACGGAACAAGAAATAATGAGAGACATTGAAGAGATGTTCAAAACTCTAAGGGAAATAAATATGAAGCTAAATCCTAAGAAGTGTATCTTTGGAATAGAGGAAGGCATGTTCTTGGGTTATAAGGTAAACACTAAGGGGGTAAAGGTATGTCCGGATAAGATGGAAGCTGTGCTAAGCCTATAATCCCTAAAGTGTCTAAAAGACGTACAAAAGCTGAACAGAAAGTTAGCAAGTCTAAACAAATTCCTCTTTAAATCAGCATAAAAGTCACTGCCATTCTTCAAAACCTTAAAAAATGCACCAAGAAAAGTGATTTCCAATAGACCGCGGAAGCTGAAGTTGCATTCAAACAAATGAAGCAGTTAATAGCAGAACTGCCAACACTAACCGCACCAATGGATAAAGAATAACTAATTGTGTACCTTGCGGTTGCGCAAGAAGCAGTAAGTGCAGTCTTAGTGGCAGAAAGAGAGGCGAAGCAAATGCAAGTCTATTTTGTCAGCCGTGCCCTGCAAGGTCTAGAAATAAATTACACGTCAATGGAAAAATTAGTACTAGCTCTAGTGCATGCAAGCAAATGGCTAAAAAGATACTTCTAGGCGCATACAATCATTGTCATCACGGATCAACCAATTAAACAGCTACTATCCAGACCAAAAGTCATAGAAAGACTGCAGAAGTGGAGTATTGAGCTAGGTGAATATGACATACAGTACAGACCACAAACATCGGTCAAAGGACAAATCTTGGCAGATTTCATTGTGGAACGTCCAGAAGATGACCCCCTAGACACGCCCATGGAAGCGGAGGAGGAACTTCCAGACCCATGGACACTGTTTATGGACGAATCATCTTATGTAGATGGTTCCGGAGCTGGTTTGATACTGACAAACCCGGAAGGAGCAAAATTTACATACGCTCTGAGATTTAGATTCAATGCAACCAATAACGAAGCTGAGTATGAAGCTTTAATAGCCGGTCTCAGGATCGCGGAACAAATAGGCATAAAAAACCTTCAAGCAAATGTGGATTCAAGACTAGTGGCTAATCAAGTTAACGTGTAGAATAATCATATAACATACATGAAAAGAGGAAGAGAGATTATTTTAGTGAGAGAGAGGGTTAGATGAACACTTAGAGAGAGAAAGTAACATGAGAGAAAACTTATGATGTGTGAAAAATGAACAACCAACTACCTCTCCAAGGCATGGAGAGGTGTATATATACCCTAATGAGGCCGGCTATGGATGGGCTTAACATGGGCTTTCCATGGCCTTTTTCCTAACTTTGGCCCAATTAGATTAATTACATTACATTTGACTAACTACGAGCTTTGACTAACTATTATTGGAAGTGACCGATACTTTTCGTATTTCTAACAATCTCCCCCTAAGGGAGGTCACTTCAATTTACAAAGACTTAATCCTAGCATACTATGCTTCAACTTTAGTCTTGAGCTCATAGTCTTTAACTTCAATCATTAACTTGCGAATTGATGTAGTGATCATAGACTTTAGATCTTCAGCTTGTTCCTTTATCTTTGACTTGTATGTGAAAATGTGATCTTGAACACCTTGAGATCATCAACCAAGCATAATCTCGTTTTACCATCTTGTAAATTTTGCCATCTTGTGAACTTGTGACTTTTGGATCGACATGCTCATACCTTTCTAGATTTGTTGACTTGAAAAGCTTTAATGTTGCATCTTTCTTGAAATTCTTTAACTTTAACACTTCATCACTTAGATAAAGACGTTCGGTATCAGAGTGACAAAAACTTCTTTAAAATTCTTTGACTTTAATACTTCGTCACTTCAAGAAATATGTACGGTATCAGAGTAGCGGAAGTCTTGAAACATGTACTTGAGCTTTCATGATGTCTTTATATTTGTCGGTCGGGTATGAGCATGTGGCTATGAATCTGTGAGTCTGCTGGAATCAGGTACCTCCATGTCCATCTTTATATATATTCCTGAAATAAAACAGTTAGCAATAAATCTAGGGGACGAATATGGCTTTGTCATTTGCCCGTGTTTGGTTGGAGTAACCTTCAAATCCGTGAGAATCGACCTGTGATCAGGTAGATTCAATTTAAGAAGAATATCCTTGACAGGATTTCCAGCTGAAGTATAGAATCTTTCTAACACATATGTATTAGATTCATCAAACTCAGCATGTTCTCATTACCGAAACGTCTCAAAGCAGACATCACGATAAGAGTAAACCAGTGAGTTACTGTCTCACTGATTAAGTAAGAAAAATTGATTTGAAAATCAATCGACGTGGCACTTGCTAAAGTGGTTTTGTGACACATCGAGAGCGTTAATCATTTCAAAAGTTCATCATCAATCGTCAATTCATAACCTGGAACAAATTTGATTCATATGGAATCGCACCATTGTTGCTTTCCAGTTGTCACAAGTTTGATTCATAAGAATCGTACAAGTCACCTACCATGAGCTTGTTTGATGTTGGCTCAAGCAGGATTTCCATCTTCACTGTGAATACTTAAGTATCACTCGGAGGTTCTGGCAAAATCACAAGGATAATGCGCAGGACTCTTAATATATATCTTGTTATTCACATTGTGTGACTTAGCAAGCATAATTTGACAAGTGTACTAATAAGATTTATGGATGATCTCTTTTGGCTCTAGACTCAATAGTGTACTTTGTTTTTAGTGATCGGAGGCTGGAGCAGACTGCCACCTTTTTAATATCAACTAACTCGGAGTGAGAAAGTTAATAGAAATGCGTGTAATCTCCGTGAGAAATGAAACAAGAGTCTGTTGAGAGACCTTGAGTGGCTAGGGAGGGTTGTGCATAGTGTCACTAGGTCTGTGACTGTCTTCAATGTCAGACAACAACTTAGTGTTTTTGACAGATTATGTATTGACCCGGTTTTTGCCTAAGTGTATGGAAGACTTCTTTCTTTTCACCCTTTATCCTTACATTTCTTTTTCATTCTTCAACCCCTTCAATGCTTACCGAGACTTCATAACTAACACCTTGTTGGGTTTATTCCAGTGTTAGCTCCATCTCAGTCGGCATTATTCTCGATTCTCACTTTTTCTCCTTTTGTATCATACCTAAGGACTTCTACACTAACTAGTAGATATCCCTGGGTAGATCCCTCCGGTTCTGGCTGGATCATGGGATTTGAATACCTATGCCTAACCACCTTATAACTCCATAAATTTAAGTACATGGTCGGTCTTTTGGGTATTCCATCACAATC
>BQNB010154557.1:0-15502 GCA_026074375.1 Tanacetum coccineum | reverse complement strand
TGAAATTGTTTTCTTAGGTTAGATTTCATTATATAAAAAGTTTGAGCTTAATTTCTTTGTTCCTACACCAGGGAAGTTTTTCCCTTTTAATTGGATTGTTATACTTTGATCCAAGCCTTCCTATGTTTGGATTTTGTTTGCTAGGTGTTCTTAGACATTCAATAGGAGTGTCTAGTGCAGGAGTAACCATTAAGGTCACATGCATTGTTGTTTTGACCATTTGGCCAATTGTATCAGCAGTAGTAACAACAGTTACTACTGCTGTCTTTTCAGCTTCATTTAAGCTAGAGTTTGTAGGATTTAGAATCTAAAATTCAATTAGCTATTAGATTAGATATAGGTTAAAGTAGATTAAAGTTTGTTTTTCACATTTTAGCTTATTTCATAGGGTATTTAGCTTTTAAATTTCATAATAAAACCTTTAAAAGACCAAAAACAGTAGTAACTAATATTTAGCTTTTCAATTTAGTTTTCTAGCTTTTAGGAGGTGTTTTTATGGTTTGGATTCATAGAATGCTAGTAGGTTGATAAGATTCCAAAAGCTTAGGGTCTGTTTTAGCTTAAGTTGTTTTTAAGCTTTTAGTGCTTATTTCTGAGTTAGCCTTTTAGATCATCAAATTAAGCTAGCCTATAGTGTTCTTAGCTTAGGTAGCTTATCAAATTTAGTTGCTAGGTATCATAAGCTATCTAGGGCAGCTTTTAGTTTCAAAATTGAGTTTAATTTGAGTAGTGTGCAAGCTTTTAAGTTAAAAGTAGCTTTTAGGCTTTTTAAAAAAACCTTGTTTCTGAGGCAGCAGGTTTCATAAGCTCTTTAAGAGCTTATTTTTGACTTTCAGCTTATACTTGCTTTATTAAAGTAGCTTAAAAAGTTGTCCTCTACAACTTTGTTCTTTTGAGTTTTCAAAAATAAAAAAAATATAAAAAAGGGTGTATGCCCAGACTTGAACCCGTGACCTCACCCACACAACACCAATGCCTTACCGTTTGCTTCATTAGCTCATCCAAGAGCATTTCCTTTTATTTAATTCTTGTACTCGTTTTGGCCCAATAAGCCTTATAAGCTGTTCCAGCTTATTTCGTGGCTTATTTAATAAGCTGTGATCTCGAGCTTATTTTTCCTAGGTTTTAATTAGTATAAGCTAATTTCTGTAATTTTTCTAGAATTTTTATAGTTCATTTAGTATTTTTAAACATTTATTTTCATTAAAAACTTTAAAAAATCATAAAAAATAGAAAAATAATCAAAAAAATATAAATCTTTTTTAGAAAATTTTCTTTTATCATTTAGAACGTAGGAAAATTAGTTTGACTCTCGTAGGTTTATTTTTGAGCATTTTAGCTTTTAGGGCTCGGTTTTCGATTCCCGTTATTCGTTTTTGTGATTTCTTTCAAATTTTATCGTTAAGTTTTCAAATTTTGCAAATCCCTTTATTTTTACTCATAGAATTAGATTATTAATTCAAATTCTAGGTTAAGGTGCTAATTAGGGTTTATTTTGTCATTTCCGTTTTTCGTCCGCGTGTTTAGTTATTTTACTTGCATTTAATTGTTTTAATTGTTTTTAGTCATAGAAAATCAATCAAAAAGTTGAAAATCATTCATAACATTGTCCAAACTGAATCGAGGGTATCAATTCACATTTCTTTGGGATACGACCCGGTTATCACTTACCAGTTAGACGTATTATATTATATATATTTGTGTTTAAATTGCATTTAATCTTTGTCTTCAAGGATTATTTATAAATTTCTATAAATACTTTGATATATTATATATACGTAAAATTGCTGCAATCAGTCTCATAAAAAATATTACCGCGTAACCGGTAAAGTTTTCGGAACATATTCTAAATAATAAATCATATTTATTATTTCATATCTCATGTGCCAATGTTATTTTTAACTTGGAAAACTGAAAAAGTATCATGTTTTTCATAAGCTAAACTTAGCAAAAACGACCACTTTATCACGTTTTCACAACTCGGACTCTAAAGCAATTTGATGTAAAACTACATTTCGGACAACTTTTTAGTTTTGCCCGAGACCCAATAAACAAAGAAGATGACAAAAAAATACCCTAGCAAGATTTTAGAAACCGCAACATTGCGTAACGACACGAAACATAATTAATTATATTTGATCTCACATATTTATTAAATAGAAATATTTAATAAAATATTAAGGATTTTATTCAAAAGCGTTTGTTGATAACGCGAATATTCGAGTTAAAATTTATTTTTCCGGATAAGGCATAACCGGGTTCCCAAATAAATAACAAATATTTTTATAAATGTTATAAAAATATTTATGAAATACTATCAAGTAAATACTCATTTTTATCTATAAAAATAATTTGAAACGCAATGGCGCAAGTTTCGTATTTTAAATAATCTGTTAAATGGCCTAAACGAGTCTCGAACTGTTATATTACCAAAGTTACACTTTTGGTCCCTGAGAAAACATTTACAAATTAACCCTTATCTTTTTATGACTTGACACATTTGTTTTATAACTTTTATATATAAATATATATATAAAAGTTATATACATTTTTTTTCATTTCATAGAGTTTATACACACACACATACACCTCTCCCTCTTCTCTCTCATTTTCCGGCCACCGCCGCCCCCACCTCCGGCCACTTTTTCGGCCACCGTCGCCGTCGCCGGCCACCACCCCAAAAATATATAAAAATGTAGATCTTTTCTACCTCAGAATCTTTACCCCACTCGCCGCCACGCGCTACCTCCACACCACCCCTCGTACCACCGCTGCCACACCCACCACAGTCGCCGCCATCATCAACTCGTCGCCACCATCATCGTCATCATCATCACCTCACCACCTCCAACCGCCACCCACAAGGGTGCGTGTGGTTTCTCAGCCACACCAATAGGGTGCGTGTGGTTTATTTAAGCACCAAAAAGGGTGCGTTGGTTTTGGTTCTCAACCCACTAGGGTGCGTGTGCGTTTGGCAGCCACCACACCACCAAGGGTGTTTGTTTTGTGGTTTATAGCACCGAACATGGTGCGTTTGGTTGTGTAGTTTCACGAACAGGGTGCGTTTGGTTGATGTAGAAAACAACAAGGGTGCGTTGGGTTTATGAGTATGCACAACATAGGGCGCGTTTGGTTGTAACAGCAGCGAGTATGGTGCGTTTGGTTGTTAAAACGCAACAAGGGTGCATTTGGTTCTCATATCCGCACCAAGGGTGCGTTTGGTTATTAAAATAGCACCAGGGGTGCGTTTGGTTGTTAAAACGCAGCAAGGGTGCGTTTGGATCTGGGTTTTGTAGCGAGTAGGGTGTGTTTGGTTGTTAAAACGCAGCAAGGGTGCGTTGGATATAGGTTTAGCACGAATAGGGTGCGTTTGGTTTAGTAGAAAAACAACTAGGGCGCGTTTGGTTGATATAGAAATACATAAGGGTGCGTTTGGGATAGCAGGAAACACCCAAGGGGTGTGTTTGGGTTAACAGAAATACATATGGGTGCGTTTGGTTGGCTGTAAAGCACCAAAGGGTGCGTTTGGTTGGCTGTTTAACAGCGAGGAGTGCGTTTGGGTTAACTGGAACACCATAAGGGTGCGTTTGGGTGAGCAGGAAAACCATTAGGGTGCGTTTGGTTAATATAAATCGATTAATAAAAATTAATAGGATTATATATATATATATAACCGAATCTAATGGTGGTTTAAATTGGTTAAATAAATGCGCTATTTAATAATTTGTCTACTTAGATAAAAATTGAAATGTGGATATTTTGCAACACGGGTTGTTTGGAAAGTGAAAAACATTAGATTTTATAAATATGGGAAACGTCGTATAAACGAATAGTTTATGCCGAAATTTATAAAAATTCTATACTTAATAAATTTCATTATAATTTTTATTATCTTAGAAAAACCGATAAAAGACGAAGTTATATAGTCTTAAGATTGTTGATTTGTAATTATACAATAACCGGATGAACAAACGGGAACTATACTTTTATAGATAGGACAACTATTTTAACTAAAACCCGTCAAGGAAACAATATACTAAATTATAAAATATTATTTTATAATTCCCGACTAGATGATATAGTCGTAACTTTTGTAAAAGCTTTGAAAACATCGTTTACATAATTCTCAACTATAAAACGTGCGTTACTTTTATAACAAGGATTCTTTATTGTCTTATATGGTGATTTCCGAAAACGTGTCGAATTATGTTGTTTCAATTATTTTTCTCACGTCCTTTATATAATACTTGCAAGGTATTATATACCTCGATTATTTATTAAATTGTTTGTCTTTGTCATATAATTCACGATATGAGTTATATAATTGTTATTTTTCATAAGTGATATATACGGCATATATTACACACTTTGCGTTTATTTTCGATTTATTTTATTTAACCAACCACCAAACAATTACAACTTAACAATCTAAATCTTTATCAACATGTCGCGTTGACGTAACCATTCATCGGGAAACCCAAATACGTTATCCTAGGCTAGTGGGTCTTAGCCGTTAAGTTAAGCTGCAACTTCTTGATCGAGCCGTTCCAGTTTTCTGTTTGTGTTGTGCTTAATATGTGCAGTTCTGCCAATCGTTCTTTAACATCAATGTGAGTTTATAGCCCCCCATGTTTTACTGGTTTTACATATATTTTTGGGGTGAGAACATGCTTGTTTACAAATGCGTTTACATGGTTGATTACCTGTTTGGTTTACATACTCATTTATATATCTCGCGAGGAGGTACAATACTTGGTTTAATTTTTGAACGTAAACACATACTATACTTTTATGATTACGGATTAGCTTAGGTTGCATGAACTGTAAATCACTTGGAGGGTGAGCGCGAATGTTATGAAATAGATCTATTCGGGATTGACAACCCCCGTTCGGGTGATTAGCTATCACTGGGCAAACGAACGTTATAACATGTCGGAGCATGATTGGTTGAGTCTTCAGGGCCAACAATTACATACACATGAATACTTTCAGAAATGCCTAGGTATTCTTGGAGGGGACACCTATGATGGGTACATATTATTTTTGTAAATGCCCGGGTGTTCTTGGAGGGAACACCTACGATGGGTACACTCTTACTGTGCCTTGAATAAAGTGGCATACATACAAGTCTACGTCGCAGTTTCATGAACTTAGAGTCATTGTAATCATGGTTTTATACTCACATGGATATTTACTGTGCCTTGAATAAAATGGCAATACATACTTGAAACATTTTGGTGATATAATATAAATATCATACATGCTTTGAACAATTGCGGTTCAACATTCATACGTATATTTTTGTGACTATTTGGGGATTGAAATGGTCATGCATACTTTACAACTATTTGATTTCTAAAAATCATACATACATTTTGGAAGGACATTTAAGGATTTAAATGGTCATACACACTTTACAGAACTTTGGTTCAACATTTATACTTAAACAAATCTATAAACTCACCAACTTTATGTTGACACTTTTTAAGCATGTTTTTCTCAGGTGAATTAGATGCTTGGCCTACTTGATGTGCACTGGAGTCTAAATTTGACAAGATTTCATTCATGGATTTCTACTTACATACAAATGATCAAATCTCGTTGGGTTGTTTTCAAGCTTTTCATTGTGATGCAATTATGGGACAAATGTTATATCAATTTCAAGAAAATCAACGAGATTACTTTTCAAACGACACATTTAGAGGTCGTTCTCTTGTATCTAGCGTTGTGTATTTTGAAGTAACTCCCCCGGACACATTTCCGCTGCAACCCATTTTTGGGGGTGTCACATAAATTATCATGAATATGCTTTTGAAGCTTCTACAATTCATCATCTGTATCTGGTTCAAACAATCTTTTTAACTCAACCCATATTTCTCTTTCTTTGTCTTCTGTTGGTTCAGTTGATATGAACTTCTCTTTTACTAGACTCCACAGCATCACTAAGTCTTCTCTGTCAAATGCTTTTAGCATATCATTAAAGAATTGATATACCTCAATATGATTACCAACTCTGATGATCTTCCAGTACTTCATAGCTCCATGAGTATAAATCTCCCAATCAATTATAGGATACTTGGTCTGTAAAGCTTCAACATTTATTCCTTGCTTTGGAACTATTATCATCATTTGTTATAGCTCTTCCTGTGATAGTTCATTGGGTTCTTTAGCTTGTTGTGAGCTTTCACCAATCTTTTGTCTCTTAGAACTTTCTTAAACAAGTTCTTCTTATGCATCTCTTTTAGAACTTCCAGCTGCTAACTCAAGAATTACTCTTTCACTTTCTCTCTCCATTGGAACAAATGTGTGTACTCTTCTCATTGTAGTTTCAAACAGATTCTAGATTTCATCAAAAGAATAACTCTTCAACTGCTTTAGTGTATGACTTCCTATGTTCTTGATATATTGAGACATGTAAGTTCTCTGTTGAGCTTGTGTGAGGGGCTTGTTCCTCCTTTCTTCAGCTCTTTGTGCAACAAAGTATCTCTTTCTCTCATTGATAAGCTCTTCAAGCAATCTTGCTTTTTCAGCTTCAGAGTACATCTCTCTTTCCTCTGATTGTAATATTTATGCAAACTCTTCATCAGCTTCAACTCTAGCTTGAATGTCATCCCATTCTTCAATATTGAAAGAGCTTGCTTCTTCTTGTACTCTGAAAATCCTTTGCATTTCTTCCTCATCAATTTCAGCCTGTAACCTCAGAGCTTCTTCATAACCAAGTCTTTCTTGTTCTAGCTGCAACTTTGTCTTGGTCTGAATAGTCTCAGCTTCCTCTATATTATAGCTTTACCCTTGTCTTTGGCTGAACTAGCACTAGCGGTACTAACTGATGCACTAGCAGTGGAAACTGGCTTAGTAGTACTAACTCCTTTTTCAGCAGTATAAACTTCTTCAGCAGCAGTGAACTCAAAATCAGGCTCTATATCATGCTCATGCCTCCCCTAAACCTCTGAATCATGTTGTACCAAAGAAATACCAGGGTTTTCATCAATTTCAGCTATCTTCCTCCCTTGTTTGGAAGGATCCTCCAAATCTTCTTCATCATCAGATACAACAATTCTGGCCTTCCTTCTATCTTGTCTAGTCTTTATAGTTTTCTCCAATTTATTCACCTTTTTGATAAGCTTTGTAAAAGCAGAACCATAGACTTTCTTTGTCTGCTGCAAGTCTGTCTCCAAGGCTACAACTCTGTCTGTCAAATTTTTAACCAAATCCATCAATTTATTGTGTTGCATTCTGCCCTCATCACTTCCAAGTGTGTGAACTCTTGGGAGAGGTGAATCATGGGGGATGGATGGGGTCTTATCAATGTTACCACTGCCTTGTCTTGCATCTAAGCTAGTGACAGTAGTGGCAGCCCCTCTATGTTTGACATCCACACCAAAGCAACCTCATCTGCTACGTTAGTCTGAGTATGAGATCTAGGCTGAGGAACCACATATTCTTGTTTGGTAGTTCTCCTAAAGGGTAATGAACTTGGTGGTTGTGAAGTTGATGGAGCACTGGTGGGTATGTGATAGGACTCAACTAGGACTGTTGATCCTTCACCCTAAACAAATAGGCCCTGAACAAGCATTGTAGGAAACAATGGAATGTCCACCCTAGTATAACCCTTAGAAGCCCTCCTCATATTGCTAAAAAGTTTTTTTGTAAGGGTATGAGCAATATAAGTTCTGTTGTGAGGTAGAAGCAGTCTTTTGTACTTGTTTAAAAAGACTTGAATAAATCTTGGATACATCAAGAATTTGTGTTTACTTTCCAAGTTTTTCACCATTCCATCAAAAATCATCTTAGAGAAATTAAAAGTTTTGTTTGTGGCCAAGCAAATGATAGCATCTGCTATATTGCTACTAAATTGTTCCCAAGCAATTTTCTTAGAACTTAAACAATGAAGGATGGTATGGATCAAAAACCTCTATTGAGGGGAAAAGTGTCCTTTTTGAAAGGTTAATTTGTCAGAATTGGACACATACCCCATAAGAGTAAGTTGCTCAAAAAATTTAGTAGTAGGAAAATTACCAATACCATCAGACTCTTCTAACTTGAGATGCCTCCTAATAGATGCCTCAGAAACAATCTTAACTTTCCCATCTATTGTAGCAGTTATTTCCATCTCTCTATTATCTAGTGTTTTGGCAGTAGCAGTGTTCCAAAACTGTTGGATGAGTGAAACATAGATAGTGGGATTTTCTGTAAGAGCATACCTTATATGACTAGAATTAAGAAAATCCACTATCTGGTGAAATCCTTCACTTCCATCTGTTTTCTTTAAGTAAGCGACCATGATGCTGTGTGTCACAGAACTCTAAATTCGCCATTGTTGATTGAGAAAAGATTGATTATGGTCTAGGTGAGGTTCGTTTATGAGAGTATGTGTGTTTGGCAAAGTCAATTGAGATTATATAGAGAGTACTTAAGGTTTTGATTGAACCGACTGAATAAAATTAATTCTTTATCTTGAAGAAATCTTATGAGTGAAAGAAAGATCAAGAATTATCCAAATTAAGGACACCTATAAGCGAAATATTTGGCAGAAATATCTGAACGGCTATATTTAATTGCCAAAAATCTGTTATGCCCTAAACAGTACTAACAGTATTATAGCAGTACTAAATTTAGCCTAACAGTACTAAGTAATGCTCAGCATTACTAAGTTTTAGACTAACAGTACTAAATAATGCCTAGCAGTACTAAGTAATGCCTAGCAGTATTAACTTTTGAGGTACCAGTTTTAACCTCAAAGTCATTCCAAAAAGCATTTTCATCATCGATTCTCACAAGCTCTGTTTATGTTTTTATTCTCACTTTTTCTCTCAATTCTTTTTCTCACTGAATCACTCTGTCTGTTTTTGTATCACACATCTCTCTTTCTGTTTTTGAACTCACTATATCTCTCAATTCTTTTTCTCACTAATACACTCTTTCTGTTTTTCATTCACACAACTCTCTTTCTGTTTTTAGACTCACTACATCTCTCAATTCTTTTTGCTTACAATTCTCTCTGTCTGTTTTTATTTTCTCTCAATTCTTTTAAGCTCACTTTTTCTCTCTATCTATTTTTGCTTTCTCTCAATTCTTTTTAAGCTCACTTTTTCTCTTTGTCTGTTTTTGCTTTCTCTCAATGCTCACAGTATAAATTATAATAGCAGTAGTAATTATACTTACCAGTAGTAAGCTAGGCCAACAGTACTAACTTGAATTGCATCATCAGCTGCTGTTTCAAGCATCATTTGTTCATACTCCATGGTATGTGCTTAAATACACATACCTTTTACCTAATTAAACAAGCTAAAAAGACCAATAATGAACGAAAATGATATAAAAATGCATTGTATATGTGTATTTTGTGATTTGTGTCATACAGGTACGAATATTAAATAAAAGGACAAAAGCGAAGCCAAATCGGACAAAACTGAGTACAAGAGTGGAAGAGTACGAGAAATCAAAGCCAAAGGCAAATACATTCTTTAATGGGCCAACCCGTACCCATTTTATTGGGCCGGATCAGCCCATTAACTTTGTATCTATACTAAACCTTAGCCTAATTCCCTAATAAACTAAATCCAATTATCAAGTCTAAATCCATATACCATTAAACCCTTAAACCCAAATTCAGGCCCAATCCCAAAGTTTAAGCCCAATTCCTATAACTCGGTCAAAAGTCCACCTTATAACACTCAAAGTCAAAATTACTGTACATCTTCACCATTTCCTTCCTTTCTTACACAGAGTACGGGTAAAACATCTCCTATCCTGTTTCACCTCTTTTAGAAGGACACAAGGAAAGAGTGTGCACCTCTAACATGTCCACGCTGGCAATCCTGAGTGATTTTATTGGTTGATGGGACGTGGCATCAAATCAAGGGCTCAAAATGATGGATGAGGAGTTTGTTTGGAATCAAGGGCTATAATGAAGGCTTTAGGATGCTCCTGAAGTCCTAGAAGTTTCCCCTCCTCCCTATATAAAGAGAGGCAATCACACAGTGTAATACAATTAGTGTAGGAGTAGCTTAGTAGTAGCTTTAGCTTATTTTAGCTTATTAATGTCTTTTATGTAATTTCTGTTTTTCTTAAGCTTGTAATCACCTTTGAATTAATAAAATTTCACTTTCCTTTTTAATTGTGTTTTAAATTCTGTCTTCACTTTTAAGCACTTTTGTTAAAATCTAGTTTACATGTGACTTATAAGCTTCAATAAACTCTTTTTACTTACAAGCTACTACTTATTCACTTAAGCTTATCTAAAAGCTTAAGTGGATAAGATTTCCATTTAGACAGTCTAAAAATTCATTGAATAAGCCATTGGGATGATAAGCCAAAAAGGGAAGGGCTTATTGGACTTTTACCAACTCATATAAATGAGCTAGAGCTTTTAGAATAGCTCTAACAGCATTTAGTCCTTGTTTTGAGCAAAGGACAAAGGTTAGTCTTGTATTTCACATTTTTAACTTATTTTATGCATTTGCTTATTTTACTGCTTAATTGTGCTTATTCTGCTATGAATTATGCTTAGTCAGTTTTTATTGCTGCTTATTTGATTAGGTTTAAAGCTTTTTATCAATTGATTTTAAGTATTTCTTAGTTTTGATAAAATCAGTCCCAAAAATCCAAAAACATGCATTTTGTTCTAACTTATTGTTAAGTGCTTTATTTTCTGATTTTATTACTTAAATGTGTTTTAAAAACCTTATGCAAAATCTGTTTTCATGTTTTACAAGTTTTTATAATCTGTTTTTGGTTTTTAAGAAAATAAGGGGGTGTTTAGGTTAAGAGGTTTTAGTATGATCAATTTAAGTTCAATTCAATTTAGCTTTTAAAACTATTTGGATAAGCTTTAATTTGAACTTGGAACTAGTTTTCATAAACTCAGGTTAAGTTTTGTTAAGGTTTATAGGTTGCTTTTCTTAAAAACTTAAGTCTGATAGAATTAAGGCTGTTATAACAGCTTATTTGTTAATTTTCATATGAATGTATTGGAGGTATGGTTATTGAGATTAATTTGGTCCATATTCATCAAAATGAACCTGTTTTGAAGTCTTTTAGCTTAGGTAAAGCCTTTTGAGTCCTTTTGTTCAAAATCTGTCAAGAGATTTGAAGTATGATAGCTTGTTCTTTAGAGTCTTATAGTGCAGATTGTTTAGGAACATTTCTTAGCTTAATTTAGGTTAAATTTAGTTTTAATTAGCTTATTGTGATAAGAGCTTAATCTGTTTTAAGTTTTTAAGGTATCAAAAGGGTTTTAGAGTCTTAAAAGTCAGCAGCAAATCAGTCATTACACTTCAAAAAAGCCAAAAATATCTAGTGTAGTCTGTCATTTTAATAAACTTTTTCAAGCTTATGTGCCTAGATTATTTTCTTAAATTTAGCTTATTTTAGTTCTTTTAGTATTAGTCTTCATCTGTTTTAAGTTATTAGCTTATGTTAAGAGTTTAGTGACTTAAAGTTAGCTTAAAATCTGTCATAAGGCCTCTACTTAAATTGTCCTCTGTCATTAAGCCTCTTAGTAGTTTTTTGGCTTAATTTGTTTGCTTATTTTTTTTCCTATTTGCTTATTAGGTCTAGGCTTTGATCTATTCTAGTTTATTGGATTTTGTTTATCTTTTTGGTCATCTTTGAGCTCATTAAGTCTAAACAAGCTTAACTATATATCAAAATCTAAAATAAACTAACTGTCTTTTTTTACTTTTGCTTTTTCTAGCTTATCTAATAAGTTTTAATAATAAGTTCATTTATAAAAGTTGCTTATTTTTACTTGTAGTTTAGCTTTTTCAAAAAGAAAATATAAATAAAAAATGTTTTATCAAAAAGGGTGGCCACGGATTTCGAACGTGTGACCTCCCCTTCACAACACATACACACACACACACACACACACACACACTACCACTGCGCCCTGGGGTCTTTTTCAAAAGACCCCCACACCATTTATTACTTATGCACGTTTTTAGGTTTTAGCTTATGGAGCTTATTCGAATTTTAGCAGCTTATAGGTTAGAGCTTATTGTTCCATTTTTCTTTACAAACCTTCTTTTTAGCTTAAAGTATTTTTAGTAATTTTCTCAAGTTTCTATAAAATAGTTTAAGATTTTTAATTAATTTTCTAGTATTACTTAGTTATAAAAATAGTTTTTAATAGTTTAAAAAGTCCAAAAAATTATTTTCTGTCTTTTACAAATTATTTTAAGTCATTTAACTTAGGAAATTTGTAATTTGAGTTTTTAGAGTTTTAATTTGTCACATTTAGTTATTTAGTCGCGTTTTATTATTAAGTAGACGTTTTTAGATTTAAATGTTTAATTGCTTTATTTCTTAGATTAGCATGCCTTAATTTCTTTTTCCCTTTGCGTTAGTAGTTTTAGAAACCAAAACCAAAACTTAAATCTCAATCAAGCTCGATTTTCAACATGAACGTAGATTTCCATTCACCTCTCACCGAGGAGAACGATACCCGTGTTGATTACTTATTATTCTTTCTTAAGAATAATTTGTATGATACTTAGCTTACGTATACGTATATGTATTTTATATATATTATACATTTGAGGGTTAATTGTTTGATACGTATAAAAACGAATCATCAAAATGGCGCCGTTGCCGGGGAGAGGTGTAGCGATTTTTGCGGGATTGTTTGTATTCGAGCCTTGAAGATCCTTTCCCAGTGAAAGTTTTCGTTTTATTTTATATAAAAATAAAAAAATATTTTACACTTCTATTCTTATTTTCTTTTATTTTAATATTGAAAATAACTGTTTGTTAATTGTTGTTTCAGCTCATCTTTAGTTAACAAACTATAAGAGAGGTATAAGGAGGGTCGATCCTACGAACTTCGACCCGAAAGGAGAAGGTTTTTAAAAGCTTCGCGCTTACCCGCTCCTCCGCTTCTTTGTGAGTTATCTAAAGAGCTACCGTACACCTTTGACTATCGGTCCCAAAAATATTTTTCTTTTATATTTTTCTTTCATAAAAATCTGAAAATAATCTTCTTATCATCCTATTTGTTTAATTCTAATGTCGTCAAACAACCGACGTGGTTGTTTCAAGTGTGGAGGTTCGTTTGGCGGTTTATTTTGTCGACAGTGTACTTGTGAGCGGTGTAGAAGAAATTACATGGATGAAGTTTGTTCTATATGATGTGTTAAAACTGGAAATTCATTCGTCAATGATCCAAATCCGAATTATTTCAATGGTTCTTCAAAAAATTTCAACAACTCTCCACAACCCCAGATGTATTCTTATGAGTTATGTGGAAACGATGCTCATTATGGTTACGATTGTCCACCACAAGTCCCGCTTGTCTATGAGCCGGAACCGTGTTACAATCAAAACTTTGATAATTTTCCACAAACTTCACCTAATTTTCAACAACAATTTCTTTGTTGTACCCGTTGTGGGGGTCCTCATGAGACTATTCAATGTCAACAACTAAAATTCTATGAGCCTAATTTTTGCTATAATTCTAATTCTTTTGGTTTTGACCAAAATCAACCCTCGCAATATTTCGTCACTCATCAACCTCCTCAAGAAAAAAGTATGGCGGAATTGCTTCTTAAAGAGAAACTTCCTCAAGCTTTGCAAGCTCTTTGTGAAAAGTTAAATAAATACGTTCAAGAAAACCAAGAAGAAAAGAATATTGCAGAAGAGCAGGCAACTAAAGTTAGTTCTCAATATTGGAAGCCTCCTATTTACTACGATGATGATGATGATGATGACGAGGAGTACTCTATTCAAGTGAGTGAATTTTATAAGAACTCCCCTATTGCAATCACACCCGTCTTACCGACCGTAGAGCCCGAGGACTCTCTTAGTATGAGGGACGAGCATCTTAGCACTATTCCTGAAAAGGAATCAGACAAAGTAATAAAATCTAGTGTTGATAACCTTGTCCCAATCCCAAGTGAGTCCAAAGATTTAACCAATTACGAAAGTTAGTGTGATATGCCCGTTTATGATGATTCTTCTTCTAAGAATGAGGGTTTAGATGATATCATTTCTATTCCACCGGGAAAAGAATTTATTCACTTAGATGCCATACCCGATTCAGTACAATCTTTGCTTAATCGTGCTAATACGATAATTTTTCTTATCGAGGAGTTCGCCGGTGAACTCGGTCCTATCAATCCAATTCCACCGGGAATTGTTGAAGCTGAATTTGATCCGGAAGAGGATATTCGTCTAATTGAAAAATTGTTGAATGATGATTCATCTTCTCACTCTCTAAAAGAACTTAATTATGAGATTCCTGATGATATTATCGAATCTTTCTCTCCATCTCCTATCCCCGTCGAGGATAGTGACTCTCTTATGGAGGAGATCGATATATTTCTTGCTCTGGATGACTCGATATCACCGGGTATTGAGAATGACGACTATGACTTGGAGGGGGATGTTCTTTTTCTTGCAGAATTACTTAACAATGATTATATTTCCCTTCTTGAGTATGAATCATTTCACGTTGATTTTTATAATGTTCCATCATCTCCTCGTCCTCCTGAAAAACCACCAGATGATGATGTTTACTTTGATATTGAGCCTGATACAGGAGTTTTGACTACAAAAGTGGTGGATGATATTTCTAATAATTCGACAAGAGAACTTTATGTTCATGTGCCTAATGTTTTACCCACCCTTCCCATCCTTTATTCAGTGTTTGACACTTTGCTTCCATTTTCATTCGAAAATGAGGACAAAGTTTCAATCCTGGAATTCTCATTTTAAAAGAGGAGAAATCTCCTCATCTTCTATCTCATTGGGCCCTTAAAGTGTTTTAGCTTATTAATGATTTTGAAAGCCCGCTGATGATTTATGGAGGGGACATCCCTATCTTGGATGTTCCTTATCTCCATTTCTATCCTCCTTGACCAAATCAAGTATGGGGGATCGAGTCAAGCTCAATACTCGGTTAACAAAAACAAGTGCTTCATGGTTGGCAACCCATGCTTATCCTTAGTAGTAGTATATTAGTATAATATTTATTAATAAGTGTGATGTGAGGAGGCTCGCCTCTTCCTTTCTTGTGTTTCGTGTTTTGTGTTTTATGTCCAGGATTTCCCGTATTATGAAGACTCTCGTGCTCGTGGTTTTGTCCATCATTCACTCAATCTTCAATCCTTAGCATACTTATATATGGGAATCTGATATCCTAGATCTTATTGATTAACGTTTATCTATTAGCATAATTAATAAACGGCTTTAGATTTGCGTAGAGACCCCTTAATATTTGGATAATGCCTTGAAATTAGTATGGGGGTGACAGTCTCACATTGAGGACAATTTTATTAGTTCTAGTATGGGGGGATCTTTCGATTTGATCTTAGTTGCATTTGCCTTGTCTTCACATAACCTCGTTTTTCTACCAAATATATGTGGTTTTAGGCCAAATTTAAAAAAAAATCAAAAATAGAATAAGTGTTTTGACACAAAGTGTTATCTTTTTATGAATAAATTTTGACTTGATTGAGCATGTTGCGCCCTAGCTTGCCCCTTAACTTATATAAATTTAAGC
>BQNB010154554.1:0-13364 GCA_026074375.1 Tanacetum coccineum | reverse complement strand
TAATAAAAGACGTTGTAGGCTGTTAGACATGTCGTATATAGAACCACTTCCAATCATAATTGAACAAGCAAAAATTACCAGATATAGTTTAGGACCTGGAGAGGTTTACACAAAACTTGAAGTTTCAAATACGAAAGAATTACCTAGGACAAGGCACAATGTAGCTACTATAAGGAGCAATATTATGGAGGAGGTTTTATATGAGGGCGAAATGACGTAGAATGGGCTTGAGTCTAACTTAAAGACTCGGTAATAAACAAAAGTGCTTGTCGGGAGACAACCTGTCTTTTATTTAATGAAATTTCTTTTTGTTGGTTTGCATGTTTCTTACTTTGTTTTGCAGAATCCAAAAACTAAGAGGAAATTATCGAGACCAGCTCGACTCATATTCATTTGGCATCCTTGCTGAATTTGCAGCAGTTACGGCGTTACCACTACAATTACGCCGTAACCACTACAGTTACGACGTAACCCATTTCAAGGTTACGCCGTAACACCTTAAAAACTTAAAATTTTTACCATTTGATTACGACGTAACCATTATGGTTACGCCGTAACCTCCTTCTGAAATCTTAAAAATTTAAGTTTTAAACATGTCTAAACCTTGTATACGTAAATGGACTTTGTGGGTATGTTCTCTAGAAGCCCTCACGAGACTAAACTCATCCACTTGGGCCACCAAGTGGTTTAAAAGGCTTGTTGCATATGCTAAATGCAACCGTGATTCCTACGAAAGTGAGTTAGGTTTGTATTTCCTGTACACTTCATAATTCTTGTAGAACGATTTTATGCTTTGGTTTGTTTTGTGATCACAGGGGATAAAGAGCTTGCGAGAAGACGGAAATAATCTAAAGATTTCCGCCAAATTTCAAATTTCAAAGCAAAGCTCAGGGAGTTTCTTGTCTTAATTCTACTCTTTCCTTTTTATTTAATTTCCTTAATGTACAATAGGGACATTGTACAAATCAAGTGGGGGGATGGGAGTAGAATTAATACTTGACGTATGTTTTGCCTTTGATTTTCTAGTTTTCTTTGAAAATTATGCCAATTTTAAAATTTTTGACAAATTTTTCTTAAATAACTAGAATTAATCTTTGCCGAATGCACATTACCCTTTATTATACTTGGTGAGATTTATGCCTAATATTCTGTTTCCATCATATTACTCAAAAATCCACCAAAATATTAAGTGTGTCGGTAGTATTGTAGACTTTAGAACTTGGCATGTACATCATTTTGAGACCTAATTGATTAGCAGGAATAGATAGTTCAAGAAGGCAACACTTAGGAAATCACCCAAATAGCCTATATGTGTGCGTTTATCGACTTGTTATACTGACTTGTCGACCTCTCGTAATAAACCCTTTTGTTGCACTCATTATTAGTGCAAGATACCCCTAGATCACCCTTGTTAAACCAATTTATGTTTTCACCCTACTCTATATGTTTCGTGACACCATTTCTGTCGGTTACCCTTAATCACTTCACTTCATTACATGTAGCTCGAATTCAAGAAGAAAAGAGAAGTAAATTAGAAGAAGTTTAGAGAGAGAAACAAGAGAGAGAAAATGGTTGAATTACTTGCAAAATGGAAATGTTTACAAATGAACCAACACCCTCTCCTTCCTTGGAGAGGGGTATTTATAGTGAAGACTAAAAGGCTTGCATGCCTTTAGTAATTCTAACGGGCCAGGGCTTCGAGGGTGTTTACTTGGGCTTTCCACCGATACACCGTAACCGATTAGATTACAAAAAGATCCCGTTTACCACCTGTCAAATGCCTATTACAACGTAAATTAATTTGTGACCTAGACCTAATAAAATTATATAACATGAACTTCCATAGTGACTTCAAAATTTTTGTATGAGGCAAACAATCGTCCCCCGAAGTTAGTTCATTGTGACACTCCTTCGTAGAGATCAATGAGATTGCTTATGTCCCATTTAGATCTTGTGGTCTGGTCTCTGAATTCATTGTAGAGGCTTGTTCTTCATGCTTTGTGATCTTGGATCTTGATCCTTTTTTTCATTGTCTTTCGACTTCGTCTTTTTCCGAAGATCCTTTAAATCTTTCCTTGCTTGTCTTTGATCATCTTTGCCACCTTTGCGATCTTGTGCTTGACCAACATGCTCATACATTTGCATCATCTTGAAAAGCTTGCTAAATCAATCTCCTAGATAGCCTTGAAATCTTGAAGGTAGAATCTTGTATATTCAGAGTTTGTGGCGGAAGTCTTTGTCTTTAAATCTTGAGCTTTCTTGATCATTGAATCTTGATGCTTATAGAATGTCTTTGTAGTTTGAGCATAAATTCGACTTTAGCTGAATAAGTGCATCAGCCCCCCCATCTCATCTCCTCAATTATGTATCCTAAAAATAAAACAGTAGCAAATAAAGCGGGTGGACGACTATGGCATTGTCATTTCGTCCAGATTTGGGGTCCAGATTAACCTCCGGTTCTGTAGGACCTTTTTACATATAAATATTGTACTTGTGATTGGTGATTCAAAAGAATCTCCTTAAACAGGGTTTCCACTCAAAGTCGAAGTTTCCTTCTAACACATGATGTATTAGATTAGCCATCTTGCTATTTCTCAATATCTGAATGTCTCAAAAGCAAACCACACGGTAAGGTGAATCAATAGTTAACTATCTTTCTGATTATGTCGTACAATTCATTTACTGACGTTTATCGATATCCAGTTTGACACAAGCTTATGATCGTATAGAGTCTCGCAAGACACCAACCGGTCATTGCAGTTTTGATTGATGACACTGAAGGATTTCCATTTCGTCATTGTGAATACTAAAAGAGTAACACTCTCAAGTGTTCTGGGGCAGAATCAAAAGGATAATTCGTAGGAACTCTTGTTAACAGCTTGTGAACTTAATGATGTTTCAACAATAGTTTTGTCCATGGAATGTGTCTAATGAGATTTATTTTGATGATCTCTTGCTCTAGACTCGATTAGTGCATTTTGGTTTTAGTAATATGGAGGCTAGAGCAGACTGCCACCTTTTCAATATTAACTAACTCGAAGTGAGAAAGTCAATAGAAGTCGTGTGTATCTCTGTGACAAATGAGACAAGGTTTCTTTTGAAAAGACCCTAATGGCTGGGAAGGTTATGCATTGCAAATCATTGGGTCCATGATGCTTGCTTCAATGGTCAGCACAACATTTTGATTCTACAGCATATGTTATTGACCCGGTTTCTGCTAAGTTAATGTAGGTCGTTCTTTCTTTAGACCCTTTATCCATACATTTCTTTTTAATTCTTCAACCCCTTCAATGCTTACCAAGACATCATTACTAACACCTTGTTGTGATTGTTCCAGTGTTAGCTCAATCTTAGTCGGCATTCTTCCCTTATACACATTCATCTCCAATCATACCTAAGGACTGCTATTTCTAACTATGGAGTGTCCTTGGGTAGATCCCTCCGGTTCTGGTTGGATCAAAGGACAAATACCTAACCTTACCACCATTTATGAACTTCAAATCGTCGTGAAATAAGATTGTTGTAGGGTATGAGATCGAACCATAAACCGTTTCTGAATAGCACTTTGAGTCTTTTAGATCACATTTTAATTACATTTCTCCCCTTATTTTAAATTCTAAGTCACTTAGATTTTGAAATACTGTGTGATTAAAATTTGTCTTGAAATACCATGGGGAAATCTTTTACTTAGCATGAATTACATGGAACATAAACTTGCTCCCCCTCAATTTTACATATGTTTGACACCAAAAACAATGATACCAAGTTGTAAAATGAATATAAAATTGAGGTTGAACACTTAGTTCATCTAAACTACATTCTACTTGAATTGTCAATAATATCCATTGTTGATATTAAAGACTTTTTTGGGAATGGTTTTGAATACAAAGAATGGCGTGAGATGATGTATCCAAACTCATTAAATGTTAATTTTTCAAAAAACTCCCCCCTTGAAAGATGGAGTGTTGAAACACACAATTTTGAAAGATATAAGAATTGTCAGTGAGATATTCTTGAAAAAAAAATTGTGTTCAACATTTTGAAAAACATCATGTTAAAGCTTCTCTTACCAACTCTAAGGGAAGCGCCACTTATGCGTACACTTTCCTTTTTCTTGAGCTTAGAACTTTGAATGTCTTGTAAGAGCGGCTCAAGACCGAGAAAAGTTGAATTTCTCGTTGTTAGGATAAGTTATCTTTATGGATAAACTTTCCTTTATTTTAAGTTCGGGTTACGATATTTTGCACGTACGCATCAAGAAAAAATTAGAAAAGTAATGTTAATTAAAAGCATTTTGAAACTCCTTTTCGAACTTCAATTACAAACGCCCCCGTGTCGATAATAATCACATTTTCAGTTACGAATGTTATCGATTCCAAGAGACATGTCGATAAAGATATTTTTGGAAACATTTTTCTGATTTTTTTGATTTTGTATTATCTTTTTGAAATATAATATTTTTGTAATATTTTTTAGTATATACAAAAAAATTTAATGTGATGTTTGATTGATGTATCAAGCAGATTACTTTTATCAGGAACCCCTCCCAGTTCTCTGTGAGTCCACATTCTCATAACAATCGTCTGAACGAGAAACTGAAACATTCTATTCGGGAAGGGCTTTAGTAAACATGTCAGCCAATTGGTATTCAGTTCTTGACAAAGTACAATTCAATTAAACCGTATCCACCTGTTCCTTAGGAAGGATACCGAGTATGGATAATGCTTGGTACGGAGGTCTGCACGTGTTGCATGAATTTCTATGGCTGACATGAGATCGCAATACAACGTATTTTGTTGTAGTTAGCCATTACACCCATAATCTGAAGCTGGTCCGCATCCACATTCTTGACACAACTTGCAGATAACACCACGTAACAGCCTCTGCTGATGACATTGTCAGTACATACCTGCTTCTTTACACCAGCTGACAAACTTATCCACCTAGGAAAACTTTATTCTCCAGAAGTCTTTTGGCGGTATCAAGGCAACCTCCGGCATGATCGGCATCTGAAAAAGCTGTTAGTTCAAAGCCAGAACCCTTCGAATACCAGAGTCCCATGTGAATGGTACCTCTTAAGTATCGAAAGATCCTTTTAACCTCTTTGAGGTATTTTTCAGTCGGTCTTGCTTGATATCTTTGCACAATAACATACAGTCTTTGCACTATGTCTGGTCTAACTAGATGTCAGATACATTGAGTGACCCGATTTTGCTACGGTAGTCATTTGGTCTACGTGTTCACCACGCAAGTCTTGCATCTAAATTAGGTTTCGTAGCCATTGGTGTACTAAGCTTTGTCCTTTTTCCATACCATGATGTACAGAATCTCTAAATTAGATTTGGACCTGATTGATAAAAAAACCACGTGGTGATTGTGGATCTGAAGTCCTAAAAAGAATTTTCATTTCCCGCCAATTATTGACATCACAAATCTAACCTGCATTTAATTTTTTTAAACTGTTTTTGAAAATTTAGGGTTTGTGGAACCAAAAATAAATGTCACAACGTAAATCCTACACAAGTATTAATGTCCTCCCCGATTTTTCGTGAATAAGGTCGGGCAATGATACCTTAGTAAAACCTTTGGACATCAGAAAATTTGAGAGTTCATCATACCAGGCTCTCGGAGCTGTTTCAATCCATATAAGCTTTCCTAGAAACGGTAAAACTTTGTCTGATGATCAGGATCAACAAATCCGCCTGGTTTGTGCAACATAACCGTCCTTCACATCAAAGGACCCATTAAGAAATTGGCATTTCTTTCATTCACGTCCCATCTGATAAATTAAGAAAAGACATTTGTGCATCAAATGCAAGCAAAAATCCTGACAGCTTCCAAGCGAGCAACTGGAGCAAATGATTCTTCGAAATCAATACCCCTCTTCCTGAGCATAGGAACCCTTTGCTACAAGTCAGCTTTGTAACGCAATACAGTTTGGACTTCATCCTTTTGTTTTTCCATAACCACTTTAGCTTGATTTACGTTCTTGCCAAAAGGTTTGACAACGAGATATCCCAGACTTGTGACTATCAACTGATGAAGTTCTTCCTGCATTGCTTCTATCCAATGCAGAATCAGCCATTGCCTCCTTGAATGTTTTAGGTTCAACAATAACACGTGTGATGTGCGAACATACACATTTCAGGATCTGATGCAAGTTGGTCGACCTGTTTGCACTGGCTTGGATGGATTTCCACGAACTGTAGTTAACGGGTGATCTTTTGGTCCATCGTAATTCTGAAACTTGAGTTGATTGAAAGGTATCACATTTGAATTATCCAATAATTGCGTTAGGAAGACATCATCATGTTCGAGTACCAGTGTACAAGTAAAGGATTGGTAAGATTCCTGCTAGATTACTTGTTCTCCCAGCATGAACATTTGTTTGAGTTGTCGGTTTATGATGTAGGGTGAATATTCGTTGAAGGTATGTCTCTTAGGAGCAATATATCGTGGGAGAAGATGACATTTGACACATAAGTACCATCATTGAAAAAATTCAACATACAAAGGACCGAAAAGAAGATCCAACTCCTGCTGTGAAGGAACGTTGTATCTGCTGAAGGAGAAACCATTTTGTAGTGTTCTCTGGTGCGGGGTCAGGGTTTGTCATAAACTGACCGCCTTTTGTCGTTGGGGGAACGAGGCCTGAAGTTCATTAGCAACAGACGTCCTCGACATCTCTTTGAACCATTAAATCTGAGTGGATGGATTCAACTATCAACCTTGTTTCTCTTGTTGTAGTCATGATATCCCTTGACTGAGTGGAGTATCCCACCAAAATGCAACGGATCCCCATTTTCTTTTATCTTAATCCAAATTTCACCATCTTCATGGTTAATGTAAAACAAGTGCAAACCAAGGATGAGAGGTGTTAATTGAGGGTTTTCTGTCATTAATGATGCGATATGCCATTTTCTCATGAGTTGGGAATGATGATGACTGTTTTAGTATAGCATGTGGTTGCAATTGCCTTCAGCCCCAAAAGAAATAAAGGAATTTTAGAAGCCGAAAGCATCGTTCGGCACCTCAACGAGAGTGAGGTTCGTCTTTTTCTACAACGCCATTCTTGTTTAGGTGTTCCGAGGAGTATAGAATTTGATGCTCAATTCCATCTTCTTTAAAGAATGCAATTAATGACTTGTTTGAAGACCTCAGTGCCTCCTGTCGAGTGCGAAACAGAAATTACTACTGGGGCTTGAAGATTATCTTGGATCAAATCCGGAGAAAATCTTTTAAAACTTCCTCTTCTGGTTTTCATCCTTGGAACGTAGAAAGAGAGTCAAGTAGATCGGGAGTATCATCGACGATTACCAGAATATAATTCTTCCCATTATGCTTGCAAACCGCATAGGACACATAAGTCCATAAGAAGCAAATTTAACCATCGTCCTTTCGAACTTGGAACAGTCTTTGACCTTGAATGAAACTATTGTTTTGCCTTTACTCACATCAACAAGAGGACATAGTGTGATTCCATTGACATACATCAGTTATTGGTAAACCAATCACAACATCTTTTCTTTGAAAGCAAGTTGATGTAGTCGAAGTTGGAGATGAGAAAGTCATCCGATGCCATAACCATAGCTTGAGTTGGTGATGCTTTTAGCCATGAGACAGACATTAGAGCTGAATGAAGTTGTTTCTTGAAGAGAAATGTGTATAGAGAACAGTTCCACGATACTGTTTAGTAGTTCGTTCCTTGAAGATCTCTAACAAAACATGTAGATTTCCGAAATGCAACCTTCCAAATCCGCAATCACAAATTGACCAACCGAGAAAAATTTGTGATTGAGACCTCGACGTCGTAAAACCCTTTGATCGTGATATTTTTTTCATTGACCAAATCTCCATAACCAAGAATTGGAGCAAAATTGATCATTGCCAAAACAAACGGTACCTAGATATTTTTCAACAAAATTGCACAGCAGAGATAGATTGCCGTCATGGGTGCTAGTGTGAATCCAAGTCAACAATGAATAAGGATGAGTTTACCATCTCAAGAAGAATTAGAGACAATTGAATAACAGACAAATTGGATCCTAAAAGTGTTTGTGAGTTTTACAGACATTGTTATCCCTAGATACATTATCTATTGAAAAACTAACATCTTACTCACTACTTTCGTTCTAACTTTAGGTACCCATTCCTTTTTGTCTAGAACCCATGTCATAGTGCAGATGGTCATTGTTTGTGCTATCCCACCATTTCCACGGCCTTATTAGTCTTCTTATACAACATCCTATAGTAACTCTTTAAATTTGTGATAGTGGATTCTGATGCAACTGTTTTCTTATGGGGTGTTGCAAACAGATTTGTTCGCATGACATTTAGGGTTTTCAAGATACTATAGGAACTACATTAGGCTTCTTATTTCTAGCCTTCACAGTCTTTCAAAAACTCATGAACACAATCATCATGATTCCGAATTAAACACAGACATTTTCCACAAGTAGCACAAACAGCATTAACATTGAATTTCCTGGAATTTAAATAAAACTTGTCGTTACAATACACGCAGTTACACGCAGTTACATACTTTTGTTGATTAGAAATACTAGAAATCCTAGGGTGTTCTTCTACTTTCAGTTCCTTTCTTAAACTTCACATAGAACCTAGTGTTTGGGCACGACCTAACTTTCATTGATGCTCCAAAAGGCTTGGTGGTCTGGATAACATTAGTGTTGTGAGCTACTCCTGTAGATTTAATACGCGAGGATAAGTATTCCTAGAAGTCAAATATACAACTGTGGTGAACTCTAGTTTGTGTGGTACTACTTGCAATCAATACAAGTCTGTTGTTAATCACATTTATGTTTCTTAAGCTTGCTTTGCTTGTTTTTCATGCAAATCTGTAGAGTGACTGGTTTTGAAAAACCCACTGACTCATATTTTTAACCGATTTTTCTTTGCAAAATATTTTCTCTCAAGAATCTGGAAAAGGAGCGGATTTCCTAAAACTATGGTTTGGAATCTTTTGATCATATTGGTTGTCGAACAACAATGGTTTAAACAAACGTATATCCAAATTTCCCTTTGCATTTTTCAATGAGTTTCTTTTAACTCACTATATTGCAATGTTTCTTGTCTGCAGTCTGAGCTTTCAATTCTATATTTCAAAATATTGTTCACGTTCCCTTTTTGAAATACAGTTTGACGCCTTTTCTTGTGTAAACATGTCATTTTCAGTTGTTCTTACATTCGTAAAGCGATTTAAGAGAAATGGAAGTGTTTTTTCTAATTTATCAAAACTCGGTTAAAAGCTTCAGTGTAAATCTCTTTACTTACAAATTCAGTTCAGTTGTTTAAGAAAGCATTTGTGCAAGACAGTTCACATATCACTTACTTTATGAAGATATAAGCCATGTAATTCAGGATCTCTATTTAATCAGATGAGATTGCAAATAATAACACATGAACACTCTTAGACACACATTCTTGCAAAAAATAACATACATGTAGGAAATTCTGCCCATATCAGATTCAAGTTCAACAAGTTCATCTTCAAGATATCAACGATACTTTAAATCAGCATGCATTTCTTGCTTTTTTTTAAAGTTTTAAAGGGTTTTTTCATGTACAAATTCGAACTATCTTTCTGATGTCTAAGGGCAAGGGCATCCAAACATGTCCTTAAACTAGGATTATCCATATCTTGCGCAGTTGGTGTTCCGAATATGAAAGAAAGGTCGTTTTGAATGTTTATACCCATGCTTGATTGCATTTTTTCAGAATGATTATTTATTTGTTCATGACAATATATGCTTGTCTACTTTGCTTATTGATTTAACACTGGTAAGAAATCTATGTTTTTAAAAAGTATTTGGCTTTGTTTCTCAAATGAATTTCTCCACATTTCTTTATCTTATTTCATTTGCCTGTGCAAAATGAATATCATATGCTAGGGTTGGGTGGATTTAAAAATTTCATAAAAGACTATTATAACTTTGTGTAGTCAAAAAGGTTTCACGAACTCTTGTATTCAATTTTGATCGTACTCTCAACTCAAGAGTCAGAGTCTCTTTCTTCCCCCCTTTTTCCATATCGGGACGAGTCTGTTTGCAGGATCAAATATGGTCAAAGGTGGGCTCACATACAAACATGGTATCTCATTTTAGCCTTTTTGAGGTACCCTGATTGGCAAATGCAGGTCTTCCATTAAATGTAGGGCATTTGGGTGCTTACATATGAATGGTTTGGATTGATGACTCGTTGTAAACAATTTCATTCAAAAACTTTATCTGGTTTCCCATTGAAATCATTTTTGTCCAATATCTTTTTCTTCCTTAAAGCCTTCAATCCGTATTACCTTTTTTCTCCTTGACAAGACCTCATAATGTGACTTGTTAAAAGAACTCTGTTTTGACTAACTCAAATCAATGTATCTCCTTTGACAACAAAAATTTTCATAGGCTTTCTACTTTTAAACCTTCTTTTATGTCAATTTACTTTTGACTAATTAGTACCTAGAGCTTCATTTTAACTTATGTCAAGTTTGCATAGTCAACTGTACGAATCATTAAAAGCTTGTACCTCTCAACTCAGTCTGTTTTTTTTGAAGGTGCAACTAAGCAACTATCCTGAAATACTATTAGATTCTCCTAGAGTCTACTAGTATCCCGCAAGAAAAAGAGTTGCCCTCAGTTAAACTCTTGAGTCAATGTTGCATTTGCTTTCTTTAATTGCTTTTGAATCTTTTTATTTTCATCGACATCAAGCTTTAAATTAGCAAATAAATTAGCAAGATGCAACACGCTCAAACATCACATTCTACACTTCATTTTGGTCATCTGAATATCCTTATCATACATATTCGGATAGATTTTCAGGAGTGACATTACTATCACCCGTTTCCACTGCACATGTGTTACTAATGGATTTAGATTGGTCAAAATGTTGTATGTCATTGGCAAACACATTATCGTCAGTATCGTATTGTACCTGTTATAATGGCTCAGAATCATGTCCGAGAGACAGCATTTGGAACCTCCTGGATCTTTGGCCATGTAGCTTATAATGTGCTTCCAACTCTAATTTCATCAATCTCTTCATCCGTGGGTCTGCTACCAGTCAGATTGCTCTGCTTGAAGTTGAACACCTTCTCACTTGTTTACACAGCCAACATCTTTTCCTGTGATACGTAGAGTCTTTAACGCCCGTTATTTGGCTTTCTGCATTCCTATAGCATAATGACCAAATTCCATTGCAGTTTAAAACAATGTATCCCAGACCTGTTGCAACTATATTTATAACTGTACCACCTATAGTTTCCCTAACCCAACAACATTCACTGCCCCCCGTGATTCCTAAACTATCCAGTCTAGATTTCATTCTTATACCTTGGAGTAGTATCCACATTCTTGTATGTGTGTTTTAGGAAGTTCTGATGGTTTGTTGTTGGTAAGGGTTTGTAGAGTTTCTTGAAGTACTATGCAATAAGCCAAATTGTTTTGCATGCTTATCCATCTTAGCTTGTTCAAGATCACTGTCTTCTCAGAAGCTGACTCAGATGGTGGTGGGTGATTGATTGGCTATCTCTTTTGCCTTGTAACTTGTAGTTGCATGAGATCTGGTTGGAAGTGAAGCCTTTTGATGTTGGTGCATATAAAAATATTAGTGAGGTTTTTGATGTTTGATAAATAAGGGTCTTGAAGTGTTTGTACAGTAGACAACAAGTGCTAGATGGGTTACAATCTTGTCATTCTTTCAGCACTTGGAGTTCATTAACTTCCTTTTTGGTATTGTTTCAGAATGTCAAATACTATGGAAGGAAACTTCATCCAACTTTGTTGTTGCTATACAATTGTGGACAAATCTTGACATTTGGTTGAAGTAGTTGAAGAAATAGAACATGACTTGCATCGTTGCAACCTGTCAAGTTGTTTCTTCTGATAATTTCATTCATCAATTTTGTAGAATCTTTGTATGTAAGACTCAATTGTATTTTCCTCCAATCGTGAGAGGTGAAATGACAAACTCCCAAAATAGTTGTCTTGACAATCTTGAATGTTGAGAGTGATTCACCTTGTTGTAGCCTTTCGATGGCTTCCCACATTTCTTGAGCTGTCTGACATGCATCAACAGTTGAGTATATTTCGTCTCCAATTCCAGTCAATATCAAATGAATCGCTTCTTTTTCTGATTCATAATGAGCTCTGTTCTCAGGAGTCATATTCGTAACAGTCTCGACTGTTGTTTGTTCAGGAACTGCTGGAGAATCCTCTGTAGCAGGAACAGCTGGTGTTGTGACAAACGTTGGAGTGTAGGGACCTTTAAGAATGCACTTCCGTAAGGCATCACCATTTGGTCTTGTATCAATGTATCGTAAGAACCGTGATCGCCATTGTGCATATCGTCCTGTTGCAAGCATTGGTGGACGATCCCTTGAACCTGCTGCCATTATGTTGTTATGCATTTGACTGTCGGTTGTGGAAGTTACACTTGGAGTTGTCATGATGAATGATTAAAGAATTATGAAGTGAAAAATGATTGAAGGATCTTAAGTGTTATGAGGTGTTGATTGGATTGTGGTTTTAATTGAAAGTAATTAATTTCCACGGGATTTTACAAGTCAAGGATTTAAACCGAGAAATTGAGTTCTTTCGCGGGATTTTACAAAATCGAGAGAAAACCGTGAAAAGTTAATTGTTGTTGTTAAAGTTTGTTGATTATGTTCTTGTAGTCCGAATTAAAGTCCAAAGTCCTCGTAATTAGTCCATGAAGTTTGTTTTGTCTTGATGTGATGTTTTGATTAAACGGTGATTAATATATATTCCCAAATTCGGTCAAATACCACCTGATGCGCGGGTTTTCAAAACATGGGTTTTCAATGGACAAAACGCAATGACTTTAGTCAAAACGCAACTATCTTTGAACAAAACGCAGTGACATTTATTTAGCAAAACGCAAGAGTCTTCTTTGAAGTCAAAACGCAATCTGTCTTGGACACAAAACGCAATGTATAAAAAAATTAGGCAGAGTAACGTTTAGTCAAAACGCAATGATGGTCTTCGATGAGCAAAACGCAACCTGTGGAGACAAAACGCAAGACTTTGAAGCAAAACGCAATATTGTGAACCAAAACGCAATTCTTCTTTTATCAAAACGCAAGAGTCTTCTTTTAGAGTCAAAACGCAATGAATATAAGCAAAACGCAGTGACAATTTCTTAAGCAAAACGCAATGTCATTTAGGAGCAAAACGCAATGTTTTTGACCAAAACGCAATGATCTTTGAGCAAAACGCAACAAGTACAACGGTCACTTTCACAAGTCGCTTTCGAGTTGTACTTGTTTTTGTCCCTTTACACAAAACGCAACCAAGAAAAATATCAAAACGCAACGACGAAAAAACTTTAACCTA
>BQNB010154553.1:0-10880 GCA_026074375.1 Tanacetum coccineum | reverse complement strand
ATCTGTTTTGTAGCTTAAAAATAATCTCAAAAGTGACCATATAAGCTGCTTAGTTAACAGTTTTAGCCTATTTTGCCTTCTTGGTTATTTGAGCTTATGTTTGTTAGGATTGCTTGAATTGTGTTTAGAATTTCTTATTAGGAGTAGGTTTATAACTGTTTTAGCTTAATTTGCTTTTACACTTGCTTATTGTGTTTTATAAAGCCAAATCAGTTTAGCCCTTAGTGACCTGTGAGATCCTATATGGATCAAACTTGTGACACTTGATATCGATTCGGTCCAGACTATGAATTAACGATTGATGAATTTTGAAATGCTAAAACTCTTGATGTGTCACAATATCATTTTAGCAAGTGACACGTCGATTGATTTTCAAATCAATTTTTATTTCAATCGGTGGGACTTTGTCTTACGGGTTCACTCATACCGTGTTGTCTGCTTTGAGACGCTCCGATAATGAGAACGACTAGTGCAGCTGCGAAACTCTGTCAAGGAGATTCTTCAGAATTGTTGAGAATTAAACTTATCTCACTTAGTACTGCCAAGCTTAGTTAGTACTGCTAGTGTTATAGTTAGTACTGCTAGTACAAAATGTTAGTACTGTTAGTTATAATAGTTAGTACTGCTAAAGTGATATGCATGAGATATATTAGGAATAGTGTTGGGATTCTTGATTTGATAAGACAAAGTGAATAAAAGAATGAAACAAGATGGAAACAAGAAGGACCAAAATTGTCATCATGAAGTTCTACAAGATGTAGAAGAAAATAAAGATTTTGTCAAAATAAGATAAGAATGAATATTAATGAGAAGATAATTAATTGATTCTCTCATTAATATATTAATTAGTTTCCTTGTAAGCCTATGACTCCTTATGATAGAAAACTAGAGCTCTCCCAATAAGAGTCTAGATAGTTAGATAGCAAGTCGACTAATGAGAGTCGAATAGTACACCATAGTTAGTTGGTATAGCCCCAAATTATAGTTGGGGTAATAGGGAAATCGTTCAATAAGAAATCACTGTGTCGATAACATTGATTGTGTTACTTTTATTATTCGCTACGGGTTATCATCATTGTTCATTGTCATCTAGATATATAAGATCTTAATCAATCTTAAGCTATAACGTTCTTTTCAAGTTGGTATCAGAGCTTTTGCAAAACCACTTCTTGAGCAATTATCTTCTCAGTACATCATGCAAGACTTGTTTCATTCTTCTGTCATCTGAATATTGTCCTTCCTTTCAGGCATAACATCTTCTGATTTTGTACATCATTGTCTTTAGGAGAACTTTCAGAAGGTTTTTCATGTGCAGCTGGAGCAACATCTTCTACTGGAATCCTTATCCTATGAGATTGTAGTGGAAGCAGTATGTATTCCTGAGTAGGTCCTTTATCTTTTCCTGATGAACCTGCAACATAAGAATCTTGTGTACCTGCATCCACATTAACCTGATTTTCTACACTAACAGGAATATAGTTCATTGAATTGGTGAGAAAATCAAGATCAAACATCCAATTAGGACCAGTTCCTGCCATATTTGGTTGATCTTTAATAAAATCAATGTGCAAATTCTCTTTTACCCTTTTGGTCCTTTTGTTGTATACTCTAAAGGCTTTCTACAGAGACATGTCCAAATAAGTCCATATGAAGTAATTCTAGGGGCTTTCTGATGATTCTTTCTAACTTGGCGTTACAGGAGGCCTTATGTTGCTTACCCTTCTTATAGGCAACATAAGTGTGGTCATTCACAAAAACTATTGAAGGTAGACCTCTAACTAGGTGACCTTTAACAAGTTTGTTTATATTTTTGAAATTCACATTGTTGGATCATTTTCTGAATAGATCTTAACCTTTAGCTTGTAAAGGGTTTGTTCCTTTAGATAATTCTAAAGCAACAATAATGAAACACTGATTTGAACACTATTGATTATGCGGAAACTAATCAATAATGCTAAGAAGAACAATATTAAGAATCACAAAAGAACTTTATATTATAACTTAAATCTGCCTAGGTTACAGATAACAAAAACTATGATTGCTAATCGATCTTTATTGATTTGTGTATATCTATATCTACTAACTATTCCCAGGGTTCCTTTTATAGACTAAGGAAACCCTAATGGGCTTTACAAAACGCGTTAGAGATAATGCATATCTATTTCCTTATTTATCTCATGCATATCTCATAAGCTGTAATAAGTACTAATACAATTCTAGCAATTACTAATACTAACTAACCAATACTAACTATTTATCGGCTTATAGAAATAATAACATTGTTACTGGCTCGTTAGTACTAACTACAAAGTTGTTGTACTAAAGACCTTAGTCTTATTTCTTTAATCTTCATTATCAGCATTAAGTCTTCATAGTAGTATTATCTTGAAGCCATCATTATTAACTTGGTAAAAAGTTCAGAATCCTAACATTCCCCCCTAAACTTGTGATTTATCTTAAATTCTAAGGTTTTCTCTGGATTAGATCTTCAATTCTTCTTTTACTGAGGAATCTTTCAAACACACTTTTATTGTTCTTCAATTTGAGTCTTGATAAACTTTAGCAACTCAAATGCCATAAAACTTTCTGCTCCAGCTTCTAATTTCCAGTTTGCATGTTTCTGATGTGCTTTATTTGCGTGAGTGGATACCTTTTTCTACTAACATATGAATAGTCATAAAAGTACCATCAACCATCAGTGTGTGTACTCCACAAGTTTCATACAACTTCCAACTGATTATTTTCCACTGGTTTTGATTCTTCCAGATGTCATTATCTTTCTCAGGATCTACTAGTATCTTAGTTCACCCCAATAAACATCTAAATTGTATTCCTCCTGGGTTGTTATCTTGAAATCTTTCCCCATTACCAACTGTGGTAAAACCTCTAAGTCCATGTCTATCAAATCGTTTTGCATGTACTCTCAAAGGGTTTATGATAACTAGTATTTCCATTTATGCTCGTTATAATCTTGTAAACATGCTTATTTCCTAAACTTAAGTCTTCCCATTACAACTATAGGAAATTAGTATGCAAAACTTTTGGATTCACAATTGCTTCTTCATCTGGAACTATTGTCAACCACATTCTTAATTCATCTTTTTCATCCTCATAATCAGCTGTTTCTTTCTCTTTTTTCTGTCTCTTTGAGCTGTCTAGACCTTGTTTGTCGCTTGCTCTTCTTCTTTCAAGTGTTTTTCTTCTAATTCCAACAGCTTTCTTTTCAATCAACACTGCTCAGGAATTAACATTTTCTTCTTCAACTTCCTCTTCTTCTACTGTTTTTGAAGTTTCTCTTTCACTTGGTTTAGAAGAATCTTTTTCAACTTCAGACCCTTTAGGAGTAAAAGTATTGACATGATCCCATACTCTTTTAAAAATTAGTCTGATGTCATCATAGCCTATTTTCTTGAAGTAGCTCTCTTTGTAACCTCCTTGATTCTTCAAGTATGTTATCATATTTCTTCTTGCTTGAGCTATTGACACATGTCTATTCTTCAAAGCATGATACCTCAGTATACTTGGATCATTCCAGTCAATTCACTAAGATTGAGTAGGTTGAGTTGGAACCTCATGTCTTTGATCAAGTTGTCTTTGAAATTCCCTAGCTGCTTCCAGATTTTGTTTTTCTTCTTCTTCTTCTTGCAAAGCTCTTGCTTCCTGTTATGCATTAAATCCGATTCTTTCTTCTTCTTCCATCTTCCTAGCTAACTCCTCATCCATACTCAACTGAACTTGAGTTCTTTTCTTAACCTTCTTTGGAGTAGCAGGTTCTTCCATTATGGCCTATCCTTTATCATGGCAACTCCGTTCTTGTAGTACACATGATGTACAACAGAATACCTAACTTTGGAGGGCTAGCTTAGAGTTACTAACTTGTATGTTAGCAGTACTAATCTCCATCTCACCTTTCTCACCACTTCCATGTTCTTCAATAATTTTAGTGGAGTCTCTTCTTGTGCAATGTTCGTTCAGTTTCACCACTGAGCTTCTCATGAACTTCCTCTTCTTGTGGAATCCAAGAAAAACCTTCATCTTGTACTAGAGAAATCATTGGTTCCTCATCAATTTAAGAAATCTTCCTCCCCTGTTTGGAAGAATCCTTTGCAATCTCTTCATCATCAGAAATAATAAATCTTTGCCTTTCTCCTTGCCTTTCCAGACTTCAGCTTGTACTCCAGTTTCTTTACTCTAAGTACTAACTTGGTGAGAGCAGTACTATAAGTCTTATTTGTCTGCTGCAAGTCCTTCACCAATCCATCAATCCGGTCATTCAATTTGGTAACCAAAACCGTCAAATCATGTTGGTGCACACTACCCTCAGCACTTCCATGTGAGTGAACATCATGGAGAGGTGAATCATGGGGCATAGAATCAGTCTCCTCTGCCTCATAGGTGGGTTGAATTAGTTCTGGTGAAAGGGATGGTTGAGGTTGTGGAGATAATGATGGTAAAGATGTGATCCTTGAGGGTGATTACTGTTGCTCTTCATCATGTGCTTGTACCAACATATTCTCAAACAATGGTGTTACTACCCCTAAATACCCCTTAGAGGCTCTCCTCATATTACTAAATAGTTTACTTGTAAGAGTAGGAGTGGGATAAGTTCTAGTATGAGTATGAGTACTTGGTGTTTGTTAGAAGAAGTTGATAAACCTGGGATTACAATAAAGAATTTGTGTGGGCTATTCAAATTCTTAACCATAGCTTCAAAGATGAATTTAGAAAAGTTAAACCTCATGCTTGTAGCTAGACAGACGAGTGCTGTAGCAATGTTGCTACTGAATTGATCCCATGCAGTCTGCTTGGAGCTTAGACAATGTAGAATTGTGTGGATAAAGAACTTCCATTGGGGTGAGAAATGACCTTTAAAGAATGTAAGGCTTTCAGAATTAGTCACATACCCCATATGAGCTAAGTTCTTAAATATTTCTTCATTGGAGAGTGAAGAAAATTCCTTATGCATCATATAACTTAAGTGTATTCTCATAGAATTTCAGTTATGAGTTTTCTTTGTACATCAATAGTTGGCAGATAATAGCTTGAAGTCCTTTCCCTCAATAGTTGCTCAAATAGCAGTTTCCCAAAATGTTCAATAACTGGACACAAAAAGGATGGGATTTTTAGTCAAGTGCATAGTAGATATGGCTCTTGAAGTAAGAAAAGAAAATCTTATGATTTCATCAAAACCCTCACTACTTTTTGATTTAACTAAATATGCTGACCGATAATATGCTTGTCGCAACATTCCAACTGTGCATTTGATGAATCCCCCAAACGATGATGAATGGGTGGGAGTAGTTGCGTGTGCATAAAAGTGTAGTTCTGGATTAGAGTGATTAGTAATATTTAAGTGAGTTTAAAGAGTATGGGTCACCGACTCGTAAAAGAGTTGTACTTATCTTGAAGAAATCGTTTAATGATATAGATAAATCAAGAAGTCTCCAATTAGTCAAACCCTATAAGCTATAGATGTGGCAGAAATATCTCAATGGCTCTTTGATTGAGGAAAATCTGTTAGGACTCAAAAAGTACTTAACGGTCACTTAGCAGTACTAAGTTTGGTCTAGCAGTACTAATTTTAAGTCTAACAGTACTAACTTCATCCAGCAGTAGTAAGACTTGCCTGACAGTATTAACTTATCACTGATAGTACTAAGTGTGGTACCAAGCATTTTTAACTCCAAACTTGATCCATCAAAGATATTAAGCACCAAGTTGACGCCTCATATACTCTTTTTCTGTTTTTAAACTCACAAAATATCTCTCAATTCTTTTTCTCACCAAACACTCATTTCTGTCTTTCACACACAACTCTCTTTCTGTTTTTGAACTCACCAAATCTCTCTATTCTTTTTCCTTACAAAGCAGAAAATTTAGGTACAGTTTTCCATCAATTCCTTAAGTTCTAAACTGTCCTCCCCACTTCTAAGTGTGTAACCTCTTGAGAGAGGTGGGTCATTGACTATTTTATATTTTTTGGCAAGACTACCCAGCCATAAAACGGATTTGGTAGTCTTTACCAAGGCCGTTTGCTCTTTGGACTAGCCAATGCTTCATTACCTTAACATGGTGCATTGGAAACCATATAGTTTTTGGTAAAACTATCAAACCATTAACGGATTGAAAAGTCTTTACCAAGGCCGTTTGCTTTGGACTAGTCAGTTCTTGATGTCTGTTAGACATGGTGAACTGATGACCATTTGTTGTGTGGTTTATAACCAACACTAAAGGAATATGCTACCATCATATTCCTCCCTTCAATGAAAGCTTCTAGCAGTCACACCAATCGATATGTACACAACATTACTAACTGAACCTAGCAATATTAATTTTTGTACTAGCAGTACAAAGTTGTAACTCATAGTATCAACTAAGCTCAGCAGTATTAACCAAGTATTCATCATATTTACCCTCTAGTGTACATATAACCTCCTCTGAAATTTAGATATCGACTTTAACATCCAATTAATAACACAAAAAAGTTAATCTTCGTGACATCAAATCCTTTGGTGAGAAGGTCTGGCAACATTAGAGTCTGTGTGAATCTTGATAACTTCTATCAGTCTTTTCTCATAGAAATCTCTGATAAAATGAAATCAAATTTCGATATGCTTAGTCTTAGAATGTGCAACATGATTCTTGATAACACTTATAGTGCTCGCATTATCAATATAGATTCTGGTGTTCATAAAATTAAAACCATAATCCATCATCTGATTCTGTATCCATAGTACTTGCCCACAACAGTTAGCAGCTGCAACATATTCTGCCTTAGTAGTAAAAATTTGCCAATATAGTTCTGCTTCTTTCATTGACACAAGATATCAATTTCTTCTACCAAGAAAATTGAAGCAACCTGTTGTTGATTTTTTTATCAAGGCTGGCTCCTCCATGTCACTGTTGAGAAAGTTCTAGTTCAAAGTTGAATCCCTAGTATACTATAAGCTAATTTGGGTTGATGTTTGACAGGTTAACCTAAGAATTCTTTTTTACTGCATTATGTGTGAAGCTTTTGGAGTGGGAGTGGGGGGGATACTTGAAAAAATCTTAGCACTAGGACAAACAGCAAAAACATGATGTCTGGCCTTGATGCAGTCAAATACATCAGGGAACCAATCATAGATCTGTTGACATGTACATCTACATCTTCACCATCTTCATCCTTAACCAGTGGCTTATTAGACTCAATAGGAGAAGCTGTTCTGATTGACCAATAATCAAACTTCTTAAGGATGTCAGCTACATACTTGTCCTGACTAATAAAGATTCCATCAGGTTGTTGCTTCACTTGAAGTCCAAAAGAAAGTGAGTTCACCCATGGAGCTCATTTGGAATATTTTGTGCATACAGTCTTCAAACTCTGTACACATAGACTTCTTTGTAGAACCAAAAATAATGTCATCCACATACACTTAGACTAACATAATGTCACTCTTATTCTTCTTGATAAACAATGTTTTGTCTATGGTACCTCTCCTGAAACCATTGCATGATCCTGTAACAAGATCTCTGGATTGCCCTGCACAAAAGGTAAGAGAGTTAGTATCTCTTAGGGATCCAAGCAATTACAGACTTGGAAATCCCTTTTGGGTCAACATACTCAACCTTCTTGATGCATGAATGATCCCACTGTCTTGGGACATGATCCAAGTTAATTCTCCTTAGGCCTCCAAACCACCTTGACTTTTTAGAGTCAGTATACATATTAACCTACTTTCTGTATTTAACTATGATACTTGTCCCGAGTAGTCCTATTTTTACCTAAAAGTTTTAACATCTTGTTTTAAGTCTTTGGGTCTAATACACTGTTTATGTAGTTAAGACCCTACTTGATGGTGATATGAGCCTCATTTGGTCTTACATTTCATTCTGGGTAAATTGGTCTAATAGCACCACTAGTTTGTGCTATTTTTAGAGCAAATGGTCTAACAGTACTAACATGCCTAGCAGTACTAACTAGCCTATCAGTACTAATTGGCCTAGCAGTACCAACTTTGTGAACTACTCTTTTCTCATTTTGCTTAACAGGAGTAATCAAACATGTTCTTGTTAGTACTCCTGATGGGACAAAAGTCTTTCTTAAATGAGGGTATTTTGAAAAAATTTAATGATTAACCCTTTTAGTATTATCCCATACTGGTTTGTCCACCCTTGGACCAGTATTGACCACAATTTTCAGCTTAGGTTCTTGACTCTGTTTGTCATGAAAATTACAATCTTTGATCAAATGGTCAGTACTTTTATAGACAAAGCAAGCTTTTATTTTCTTAAAACCAATTCCTTGTTTCTGAGAAGTTTGACCAATTTTATCAACTCTAGTGTTAACTGTTAGAGTCTCATTAGTCTTAACAGGACTAACTGTTTGCACTTCATACACATCATCCTCATCATCTGAGTTCCAATCCTCAATGATAACTTTATCTCAGTTAAACTTGATTTCATAGGAATGTCTTAGGTTTTGAGTATTTGCTTCATTTGTTTTACCTCCAGTCTTACTTGTTTTAGTATTAAGATCAGTTATTTTTGACTCAATTATTTTCTTCCTAATGGCATATTCATCTAAACCTGCAAATGATATGTCAGCTCTTGGGGTTAGAAATTTCCCTGTTATAGGAGGGGGAACAGCATGAAACCCATCTACTTTAGAGAAACTATCATTTACTGGTATGTTCTCTTCATCACTTGATCTGAACATAAAAAACACTCAAACTAATCTCACTATCAGTTTCAGAATTATTACTGATTTCATTCATTTGTCTTATTTCTTTTCATTCTGTGCCATATCCTAGGACCAGTTTTATCTCTAGACACTCAATTGTTGTTGAGTATTCATCAAGATTCTTGGATGATTCCTTCCATTTTTCTATCTTAATTTTAACTCATCTGTTTCCTTAACAACTTTCTCTAATTCCAGGTTAAGGTTGTTAATTTTTATTTCTCTGCATTTAAGCTCATAGTTTTGAAACTCATATTTTTTACCCCAAGCTAGTTCATTCTTTTCTTTGTACAAGTATCCTAGATTCTAGTGGACTCTATGGCTAACTAATAACCCTGGATTTTCTGAAGTCTTACTCTGCTATGTTTTTCTCTGTCACTATCATAATTCTTTTGAAGAGTTTTAAAAGATTCAAGACATTGTTTAGAAACATTATTTGTACCTCATTGTCTGAAGAAACTTGATGAGCTTGAAGAAGAGATTGCCATTAAAGCATAGTTGACTGGTTCTACTTTAAATTCATTACTCCAGTCATAGCCTCCTAGACCATCTTGAGCCACCATAAGATCTTTTCCCTTGATTCCTTCCAGATCTGCATTCCCTAGCAAAGTGCCCTTTTCTGTGACAGTTGATAACAATCAAATTTTTGATTTAATCAATGAAACAGGTCATTTTTCTTTGAAATCCATGTTCCTTCCTGTCTTCTGAATGAATTTTCTCACTCTAAACAGTAATACAATCAACATTAGGGAGAGTAGATGCATCAATAGGTATTTTTCCTCCAAAATAGACAAATGATGATTCACCAGCATTTGCACCTGTGAAAGTACTAACAGCACTAACATATGGCGTGTTAGACCTATCAGTACTAACAAATGGCCTATCAGTACTAACATATGGCCTATCAGTACTAACAGATGGCCTATCAGTACTAACAGATGGTCTATCAGTACTAACAGATGGCCTATCAGTACTAAGTTTGTTAGTACTTGTAGCTTGAGTTGCCTTCTTTTGAGATGCAATTTTCCTCTTTTCTTCTTCAAAGGCTTGTCTTGAAACATCATCTATAGCTTTAGCAATCAATTCTTGAGTAACCATCTTCTCAAGTTCATCTTGCAAGTCTTGTTCATTTTCCTTGTTAACAGCATCTTCTGAATCTTGTACATCATTTTCTTTAGGAGAACTTTCAGAAGATTTTTCATGTGCAGCTGGAGGAACATCTTCTACTAGAATCTTTATCCTATGAGGTTGTAGTGGAAGCAGTATGTATTCCTAAGTAGGTCCTTTATCTTTTCCTGATGAACCTGCAACATAAGAATTGTGTGTACATGCATCCACATTAACTTGATTTTCTACACTAACAGGAATATAGTTCATTAAATTGGTGAGAAAATCAAGATCAAACATCCAATTAGGACTAGTTCCTGCCACATTTGGTTGATCTTCAATAAAATCAATGTGCAAATTCTCTTTTACCCTTTTGGTCCTTTTGTTGTATACTCTAAAGGCTTTCTACAGAGACAGGTCCAAATAAGCCCATATGAAGTAATTCTAGGGGCTTTCTGATGATTCTTTCTAACTTGGCCTTATAGGAGGCCTTATGTTGCTTACCCTTCTTGCAGGCAACATAAGTGTAGTCATTCAAAAAAACTTTTGAAGGTAAACCTCTAACTAGGTGACCTTTAACAAGTTTGTTTATATTTTTGAAATTCACATTGTTGGATCATTTTCTGAATAGATCTTAACCTTTAGCTTGTAAAGGGTTTGTTCCTTTAGATAATTCTAAAGCAACAATAATGAAACACTGATTTGAACACTATTGATTATGCGGAAACTAATCAATAATGCTAAGAAGAACAGTATTAAGAATCACAAAAGAACTTTATATTATAACTTAAATCTGCCTAGGTTACAAATTACAAAAACTATGATTGCTAGTCGATCTTTATTGATTTGTGTATATCTATATCTACTAACTATTACTGGCAGTACTAACATTGTACTGGCAGTACTAACTACAAAGCTAGTAGTACTAAAGACTTAGACTTATTTCTTTAATCTTCATTAACAGCATTAAGTCTTCACTAGTAGTATTAATCTTGAGCCATCATTATTAACTTGTAAAAGCTTCAGAATCCTAACAATCCCCCCCTAAACTTGT
>BQNB010154552.1:0-15503 GCA_026074375.1 Tanacetum coccineum | reverse complement strand
AAAAAATATTTTTCTTTTTTAGAAAATTTTATTTTGTCATATAGTTTGTAGGAAAATTTTAAAAATTTTCGTAGGGTCATTTTTACGACTTTACACTTTTTTAAAGAACGGTCCGGGTGCGGTTTTTTGTTTTGACTCGTTTTTAGGTCAAACGAACTCCGTTTTCGGTCTAGTCTTTTTCATTCTTCGTTATTTGTCCCGTAGAGTAGTTTAGAAGTGAAAATTTTTTCGTAGGGTTATTTTTAAAGATTTTAGGTTTTTCCCCCTTTTGTTCGGGATTCGGGCCCTCGTTTTCTAGTTTAATTTCATAATTTCTAGGTTTTTCTTAAACGTTTTAGTTCGTTATTATCTAATTTGACTTTTTCAACTTCCCAAACTAATCCCTTCCTTCAAACTCAAATCTTCGATTGTATCGATTTAATTAAAAAACCAACAAAAGAAATCGAGTTGTCATTTGTTATAAACGGATCACCTTTAGATTACAAAATATAAGAGAGGTATAAGGAGAGTCGATCCGACGAACTTCGACCCGAAAGGAGAAGGTTTTTAATAGCTTCTATCAGATAAAAAACCAAAGAAAAAACCAAAAATATAAAAACATTGTCCATAAAAAAAAGAAATAAAATTCACAAATTGGTAAAAATACCAAAATATAATATTCTTCAAATGAAGGTTTTATCCATAATAACTTCCGGTCGAACTTGTTGGTTCCCAACTCGAACAAAAGATTTAAAACACTTGCCTTTTGTGTCCTCTTACGTCGAATAACGGCTCACTGCAAAGTTGAACAACTATAAAGTGGTATAAGGAGGGTTGTTCCTAGGAACTACGAAACGAAAAGGATAAAATAAGCTTTCGCGCTATTCCTTCCTCCGCTCACCCGTTTTTGCGTTTATCTTTTTGAGAGCTCGTGAAGTAAGTAGATTATTTGGTTTATTTAAGTTGTCTTATCTCATTGTCGTTAAAAGCAATTGTGACGAATAAATCTTTGATAAAAACCAAAAAGAAAATCTAGTGTAAATTTTCTTTTTTTATTGTCTTATTCTGTGCATTGCGCCACCCGTCTCAAGCCCGTAGAGTCGACACCACAAGTTCGACAAAAACTTCTGTTGAATCATCCAATCTTGAGAAACGATAAATCCTCCCATGTTAGATGGCTTGTATATCGTACTATGGCGCAATTGCTCGCAGCACACACCGATGGGTTTACGGAGGATGCGATAGTTTTATTCCGGAAATTCACCTGCGAATAACTTTGAGATCAAGCATGGTCTTCTGAATCTTGTCCAAAACAAGCAAATTTTTTGGAAAAATGATAAGAAGACCCACATGCTCACATACCGTTATTCAACAAGATCACTTCACACTGAGATTCGAACGTACCAAATACGTCGGTTATACTTATGCTTTTCTCATTTTCTCTCGAAGGGGCAGCCCGGATATGGCTAGAAAAAGAACCCCCTCGGTCCGATGAAACATGGGATTGATCTGTTTCAAGAATTTATTAACAAATTTTCCCTCCCTCTAAACGACAAATCTCATAAATGAAATCACGAGGTATTTCAGCAAAGTTTGATGAGACTGTTTTTATGAGGCTTGGGTCGTTTCTTGATCTTTTAAGGGTATTGCCCTCATAATCGGGTTTTCAGAATTGACATAAACTCTGATTACATTCTACACAATGCCCTAAACTCAAATGATCAGAATCATGAACTCTGTTGCTTGGTGGAACTTCTTAGACAAAATGCCTCGGGAATGTCTAAAAATCATCGAGTGCAAGTCTAAGGTACGTCAGTCAAGAAAACAAAGTGTTGTTAGATAAAATGAGTACAAGCTTCTTCCATCCCAACAAGTCTATATGATGTTGATGAACTCAAAAGACATGGTTCGGGGCATTAATTTGATAGAAAGAACAAACCCCGATTTCCGCCCTCGTAAAAGCGGTTGAACAAGTTGAGTAACTTGTGGGGGAGGTCATTCTATTATCAAAACTGTCCAGCCACTAATAGCAACATGTACCATGATAATATCCAAGAGTATGTGTCCCAGGCCGCTGCGGCCAGTTTCAACCAAGCTAATTCTGGTTATCGACCTCCGATGGTCTCAAATCATATTTGACCTCCTGGTTTTCCTCCCATTCAGAATCCTCATGCAAATAGTCAAAACAATTTCAATCGAGGAAATAACTTCAATCAAAACAGAGGAAACAATTTCAGCCAAGGTCAGATTTATCGACCTCCGGTCAATCAACCAGTAGCTCATCAAGGACCTGCTCCTCAGACACATGCAAAACCAAGGTCAAAACCTGCAATCCCAAATGGCAAACTTGACTGACATGCTTTCAAAATTTGTTACTGCTAATACAGCTTCTACTTCCGGTTCTGGAACTCTTCCTGGTAACACTGTTACCAACCCAAAGGAAGATTTAAAAGGTATCACTACCCGAAGTGGTGTTACCATCCAAGGACCGAAAGCAGTTAATCATGACGCCGAGGTGACAAAGGACACGATGCCTCCTGCTAATAACGGAAGCACCGAAGACGTCCAACCTCCTGTTGTTCAAATTCAGTCTCGTAATCCAAATCCTGAGCCCAATGTTGCTCCTGTTGTTGCTCCTGTTGTTACTCCAATTCCTAAAGCATCAATTCCATTTTCCAATCAGAAGAAATGAGGAAAGGCGCAAGGAAAAAAGCTAACGACCAAATCGAGAAAATCTTGAAATCTTATAGCTTGAGTTTCGAGATTAGCTACCGATGCCATTTATGCTCATGGCTAATTTTGCTTGGAAAGGCGAACTTTAAAACCTTAATTGGAAAACAAAGTAAAATTAATCAAATTGGCAAAGACTCCTCTGAATGAGAACGTTCGCGGTCATCCTCAACAAGTTACCAAAGAATCTTGGAGACCTAGCCGATTTCTGATTCCAGTGAATTAAGGGAGTACTACTGCAACCATTGGCCGATCTTGGTGCGAGAGCAATTAATCTCATGCCACTTATTCTGTATGGTAACAACTATTCTCTCCGAATTGACCCGACCTGCATGACACATAGAACTATCTGACCGTTCGATCACTAAACCATATCGATATCGCTGAAGATGTCTTTGTAAATGTGGAAAATTTCCAATTTCCAGCTGACTCGGGTTGTGATTTTGAACAAGACCCGAGACCTTAATTCTCTGGGCGATGTTTCCTAGAAAACCAGTCATGCCTTTGATAGATGTTTTATGAAGGTGAAAATTACCCTTCGTGTTTGACAAGGAGGCCAGCACATTCACTGGACCAAACATCAAAATACACAGCTTATTACAACCAAATGACGGTAAAACAAAATCGACGTCATTGATAAGGCTTGTGATGATAATCACAAGAGGTCCTAGATTTTCAAACGTGATCGCGAGTGGCAATCCCACTCCATATTTTGAGCCTACTATTCTACGGCTTTCTCTAAATCTCACTCCTTTCGGGGACAGTGATTTTCTTTATTTTGAAAAGCAGTTCGTGTTCGTTGCTCTAGAAGATGATCAACTTCATCTGAAGTTGATCCAACTTATCAGGATCCTGAGGGGGACATCCTGCTTCTAGAAGCAATTTTGAACAGTGAACCACCACCCCCCCCCCTCCCAAATCATGAACAATATCTGCCTGGAGTTAGGAAAGAACTCAAACTCTGTGAAGCTAAAACCGTTGAATCTTCCGTTGATGAACCTCCCGAGGTTGAACTCAAGGAACTGCCACCCCATCTTGAATACGCATTTTTAGAAGGTGACGACAAGTTGCCTGTCATAATTGCTAAAGACTTAAAAGATGAGGAAAAGCAGCTCTTTTCAGGTTCACAGTCCACAGCGAGCCATCGCTTGGAAACTCTCCGATATAAAGGGTGTTAGCCCAGAATTTTGTACTCACAAAATTCTAATGGAAGAGGACTACGAACCATCTGTGTCAAAGTCAGAGAGGGTAAACCCAAAAAACCACGACGTTTATCAAGAAGGAGGTTGAAAAACACCTACGCGGATTGATTTTACCCATCCTGACCGCCTTGTGTAAGCCCCGGTACACTGTGTACCTAAGAAAGGAGGCATGACCGTCATCACAAATGATGAGAATGAACTAATTCCTACTCGATTGGTCACGGGATGGCGAGTATGTATTGATTACAGAAAGCTTAATGAAGCCACCCGAAAGGACCACTTCCCATTGCCCTTCATGGACCAAATGCTCGAAAGACTAGCAGGAAAACCAATACTTACTTTTCCTCATGGCTTCTCGGTTATTTACAGATCCCACTTGACCCAAAAGATCAAGAAAAGACAACCCTTTTACTTGCGCCATTACAGAACTTTCGCCTATCGTCGCATCCTTTTGGGCTAATGTAATGCTCCTGGCACGTTTCCAACGATGTATGGATGGCAATCTTCCCGATTGATTGAAAAAACGATGGAAGTATTTAATGGATGACTTTTTCGGTCTACGGGACTCTTTCTCTACGTGCCTATCCATTTGAAAAAAATGTTGAAAACGTGGAAGACACAATTTGTCTTTGAACTGGGAAAAGAGCCATTTTATGGTGAAGGAAGGCATTGTTCTCGGACACAAAATTTCTAAGTCGGGACTTGAGGTTGATAGAGCTAAGGTCGAAGTAATAGCTAACCTCCTCATCTGACTATTGTCAAAGTGTCCGTAAGTTTCCTTAGTGCACTAGCCGGTTTTTACCGACGATTCATTCAGGACTTCTCAAAAATTGCCCGTCCTATGACTCATTTGCTTGAAAAAGAGACTCCATTTTTCTTCTCTGAAGAGTGTATCGAATCCTTTAAATACACTCAAAAGAAAATTTAACTGAGGCACCGACTCTAAAATGCCTCCCGACGGGGACTTGCCCTTGAACTGGATTGTCGATGGCAAGCGACTTCGCAATTGGGGGTTCGAGGGGGACGGCTCTGGTGCGGAAAGAGAGAGGGAGAGGGAGCAAGCATTTCCAACCTATACACTATGCTAGCAAGACTATGAACGAGGCTCAAACTCACTACACTACTACCGAAAAGGAATTACTTGCCGTAGTGTATGCCTTTGAGAAATTTCGGTCATATCTTGTTATGTCCAAAAGCATAGTGTATACTGACCATTCTGCCATCAAGTATCTCTTTGCCAAGAAGGATGCTAAGGCAAGACTCATGCGGTGGATCCTATTGCTCCAAGAATTTGATATTGAAATTCGAGACAAAAAAGGAGCTGAGAATCTCGCCGCCGATCATCTGTCCAGACTTGAAAATCCTCATCAAGACAAACTCGAGAACAAAGAAATCAATGAAGCATTTCCTCTCGAAACTCTTGGTTCTGTTGCTCTTCAAGATCAAAGTACCCCATGGTTTGCAGATTTTGCAAACTACCATGCGGGGAAATTCGTTATCAAGGGAATGACATCCCAACAAAAAAATAAATTCTTCAAGGATGTCAAACATTATTTATGGGATGATCCCTTCCTGTTTAAGATCTGTGCTGATCAGGTGATAAGACGTTGTGTTTCTGGGCAAGAAGCTTTAGACATTCTCAAAGCTTGCCACAGTGGACCTACTAGGGGACACTATGGTGCCAATTACATAGCAAGAAAGGTCTTCGATTCAGGATTCTATTGGCCCACCATCTACAAGGATGCCCATGACTTGTCACCGTATGTGACAATTAGACAACGTCAAGGAAAAATTACGCAACGGTGATGAGATGGCCACAAACTCCATCCAAGTTGCGAAATCTTTGACATCTGGGCATTATTATAATGGCCGTTCCCGTCTTCAAGAGGGAACAAGTACATACTCGTGGCTGTTGACTACTTGTCAAAATGGGTTGAAGCAAAAGCGCTCCCCACCAATGATGCCCGAGTTGTTTGCAAATTTTTAAAAACTCTCTTTTCTCGATTTGGTGCTCCCCGAGCTATCATAAGTGATCGCGGAACACACTTTTGCAATTGGACAAAGTTTACAAGTCATGCTTAAGTATGGAGTCACTCATCGTCTCTCCACCGCGTATCACCCACAAACAAGTGGGCAAGTTGAGGTGTCAAATCGTGGTTTAAAGCGTATTCTTGAGAGAACCGTGGGAGAAAATCGTGCCTCCTGGTCGGACAAACTAGATGATGCTTTATGGGCCTTCCGCACAGCTTACAAAACACCCATCGGGTGTACTCCATATAAGTTAGTGTACGGGAAGGCATGTCATCTTCCGATTGAGCTAGAGCACAAAGCTAACTAGCCCTCAAGCTACAACTTTGATAACAAAACAGCGGGTGAACACAGAAAAGTTCACTCAATGAACTAAATGAACTTCGTGATCATGCCTATGAAAACTCTCTGATCTACAAAGAGAAACCAAGGAGGATCCATGATGCTAAGATTTAAAAACGCGTTTCAACGTTTGGTGACCGTGTTCTCCTCCTTAAACTCTAGACTGAAGATTTTCTCGGGCAAATTGAAATCCCGTTGGTCTGGACCATTCACCCTTGTCCAAGTATTTCCCTTATGGCACCCGTCGAGTTATCTCAAAACCCGGCCCAACATTAAAGTGAATTGTCAACGTATAAAGCACTATTTTGGAGGTACATACCAAACCGAAGTTTGTCCCGGATCTCCAACCTACCTAAAGGACAATTTGTCAAACAGGAAATGGGTCAAGCATCCGGGACCTACAACATCGCTGTCGAGTGGAGGCACCCATGCTATCAGATAGTAATTTAGTAATAAGAGTTTTTGTGTGAGGAGGCTTACATTTTCCATTACCCGTGTTTGTCCATGTTTTGGTGTGCTTGTGTTGTATGTCCAGGATTTCCCGGATTGTGAAGACTCTCGTGCTCGCAGTATCCACAAGAGTTTCACATCCTCAGCTTCATTTTGGGAATCCAGTATCCAAATCTAATCGACTAACGTTTTATCTTTTGGCACACTTCATAAACGGCCTTAGATTTGCGTAGGAACCCCTTTGAAACATCGAGAACGATGTTTAGTTCTAGTATAGGGGGAATCTTCGATTTGATTTTTGCTTGCAGCCGTTGTTATCACGTAATCCCGTTTTTACCACCAAATTTTTGCAAAAATACAAAAAAAAAAAAAAAAATAAAAAATTTTAAAAATTTTCAAAAATAAAATAAGTGTTTTGTCACAGTTTTGACTTTCCTAATGGGTAGAATGAGAATAAATTTTGACTCGATCGGGCGTGTTGAGCCCTAGCTAGTTCCTCAACTTATCGCTTGTAGGCTAAGCTTTCACGAATTCTATTGCTTCGAATTTTAATAAGGTGAAGAACAAGAAGTGATAGAGTTAAATATAAGTTTTATGTGCCAGATAAGATTCTCAAAAACTTATATGAGTAACTTGTGGCTTTTCTCCCATTAGCTCCCTAATCCACCTAATCATACGTGCTCATTTCAATTCAAACTAAGTCAATCAATGTTTTTAGAAAAAGCTTTTAAATTTGTAACTTTATTCTTAAAGCAGATTTTCTTGTTCTCTAGTATTCGAAAGAAAAATGTCCAAGAAGCCTGAATGAAATATGAATGTCAAAAATGCATGAAAATTGTAAATTATGCAAGAAGCATACATTGATATATGGAAACAAGTGAAAAAGATTGTCGAGATATCCCACTCCGCTAACACGAGTATGGGTTCAAAACTAAGACATCTTTATTCTAGGGATTTTGGTGTGTTGTGATATCTCACCAGGAAGCGAGGTCTAGGTAGAGGGTTCAAACTAAGACACCTATCCTTAGCCATATTAGGAAGAAGGTGTTGATGTGGATTTCCTAACTCTATTTTTTTTTTTTTTTTTGCTGTAACGGGGTGGGTTTTCAAACTAAGAACACCGGTCGTTGGTTGTGATATCCTACTAGGGAGCGAGGCCTAGGTAGGAGGTTCAAGCTAAGCACGTATTCCTAGCTAACGAACTTATGAGTATAGTGAATGAAAATGTTGCAAAAGTTATACAATTTAAATAAATTTCGTTCTTTTAAGGATCTCACTTGTTTCATCCTTAGTTGTTAAAAAGAAAACCCATGAAAATCTACTATAATCATCAGTGACTACTAAGCAGTACCTTTTATGCATTAAACTACTAAAAAAGTTGGACAAAAGAGATCCATAAGCAACATAAACAATGGCTTAGTAATGGGATTAAAGGCCTTGGTCTTACAAGAGGCTCTGTGTTGCTTGCCTTTAAGACAGGCAACACATGTTTGGTCATTCTTAAATCTTTTTAAGGGCAGATCTCTTACAAGATTTTCTTTGACAAGTTTATTAATATTCTTAAAATTTATATGACCAAGCCTTCTATGCCATAGCATTGATTCTTCAGATGTAGCCTTTGCAACTAGACAAGTTAAACTATCTTTAGGAACTATGTTTTTCATATCAAAGTTGTACAGGTTATCCTGTCTAGGGATTTTAAGAAGTATATGATTTTCATCAGGCAACTTAAAATTAGTAGATAGGACAAGACATTCAGAGTCAGTAAAAAGAACATAGTTCTTTTTGTCACACATCTGTGAGACACTAAAGAGGTTAAACTTTAACTCTTTGACAAAGTATACATCATCAAAATCAAGATTACCAGTTTTAATAGTACATGTATCAGTAATTTTGCCTCCATATGCTCCTCCACCAAAAGTAACATAACCTCCATCAAAGTCTTTGAAATCTGAAAGATGGGCTATGTTTCCAGTCATGTGCCTTGAGCATCCACTATCAACAAAGCCTTTATCATTTAGTTATGAATTGCTCTGCACATAAAACTTATGGAGTTAGTTTTCTTTGGGGACCCAAGCAATTACTGACTTGGATCTGCCTCGTGCATCAATGTAATTATATTTGTTGAAAACCAGTGATGCACCATTGGGTTTGATGGGTTTCCAAACCCAACATGCTGAGGGCTTAACATCATTAAACCCCTTTTCCCTGATAGTATTAAATCTTTTATTAAGACACCTGTTTGTTAATGCTGTTTTCTTGTAAAAGGGTCTGTGAACTGTTGATTGTGCTTGATTTTGAAAATATGTCCTTGGTCTAGCACAATGAACTGTTGATTTTGGGTGAGCAGTATAAGAAGGCCTAACATTATTAAAAGACCTAGCAGTACTAAAAGGTCTACCGGTATTAACAGACCTAACATTATTAACAGGCCTTGCAGTATTAATAGTTTTTAGGCCAGTCTTCATTAAGACTGCTCTTGGAGCCATATGTTTAGGACAACTGTATTGAATATGATCAAAACTTCCACAGATAAAACATGCCTTGTTATTAAAAACAAAGTTACATCCTAATTGATTGGATTTTTTACCATTCCAATTCCTTTGGTTTCCTCTAGGTCTTTGTGACCTGTACATCTCTGCATACCTAACTGACCTCCTTTCTGGTTTTTTAGGTTTAACAAACTCTTTCTTAGGGGCAGTAGGTATACCAGTTTTGCTTTTCAACCTTAGGGATAGGCTCAACATCATCCTCGTCATCTCACACCCAATCTTCAATGATTGGAGCATCATTATTCTCTCTAGCTTTCTTAGGTTCTTCTTCCCTAACTTGATTAGCAGGACAGAAAAACTTTTCTTTCCAATCTTTGTCTACCTTAAGTGGAGACTTAACAGAGCTAGAGTCAGTCTTTTGTTGTTTTAAAGAGTCATCAGTATTCTCCTTAGTATTATTTGACTCTTTATCACAACCAGTGGTAGGCTTTACACTTGAATCCCTAGGACCATACTCATTTACCTCAGGTTGTTTGAATTCTTCTAGACCTGAATAAGATAAGTCTAAAGGTGTTGGTCTATTAAGAATCAAGGGATGAGGTGAGGGGACAACATTATAACCAAAACCCTTTTTGCTCTTGTCAGTTATCTGACTTGCTAACAACTGATCTAAGTCTTTTGATGATTTTTCAAACTTTGCAATCTTAAACTCAAACCCCTCCTTTTCTTCCTTAACCTTTTCAAGTTCAGTCCTAAGTAATCCCATTAGATATTCTTTGTGACCTACACTTCTTTTAAGCAAAGCAATTTCCTCAGAAAAAAGGACTTCAGATTCTTTATATTTAAGAATTTGTCCTTCTAAAATTGATAAACCTCTTTTGTATGTAGAAGCTTTAAAACCAGTATCATCTAATTTAACAAGTAAATCATCATACTGTTTCTTTAGAGCTTCATAATTTTGCAAACAAGATTTAGAACAAGATTTATCATTTGTTACCTCAGAATCTGAGAATGCCATGAGAGCCATGTTTGCTTGAATTTCTTCCTCTGCCATGTCACTCCAATCAAATCCAGCACCATCTATAGCACACATTGCCTTTTCAGAAGCATCTTCAATCCTTACTGCCTTTGATGAGCTACCTTGATTCCAATTTCTGTTGTCTTTACTCCTTGGTGCTCTGCATTCTCTGGCAAAATGTCCCATTTTATGGCAGTTGAAACATTCTACCTTTGATTTATCATATCCAGCAGTACTGCTTCCATCAATGATGATCTTCCTTCCAGTTCTCTGATAGAACTTTCTTGCCCTCATGCTTAGTAGTGCCATATTCCACTTTAGATCCATTTCTTCCAAATCATCATCATGAAGTTGCTCAAGATCTTCATGAACTAGTTGAGACCCTTGTGGTTGAGTGGATAAAAAGGCATATACTGTGGCATCACTAAAACTAGCAGTACTAGTTTCAGTACTGGCAGTATTAACTTTGGTGGTACCAGTACTAACTTCAGGATTAACAGTATTAATATTATTAATACTGCTTGCACCTGAAGTGGTTAAAAATGCCAAGTTCTTTTCATCATTGATAGTGCTTTTGGAATAAGCTCACTAATGAGTCTTTATTTGCCCACTATTCACTTTTTAAATATGCCATTTGAATAAGCACATAAGCAACAATGACAAAAAACTACTATTTTTTTGATTTTACTGAAAATAAAGCACTTTTGTGCGTTAAAAATGAGCATGCATTGGATTATTATGATGATATAAGCTAAAAACAGAGTGAGATTTAAGCTAAATGAACATTTATAAGACTCAAAAGATATTTTGGATACAATACATAAGCTAGAATGAGCTTATGAAACAAAGGCTAATTATCCACTTTTTTTAACTTCATGCAGATTCTAACTTTTAAACTTTAAAACACCATTTGCACATTACAACTAACACTTACCCAATGCATATTAAAAATCACTTAAGAAATTAATCTGCTAAACAAAGCTTAATATCGACTTTAGCTAAAACTCAAAACACGCACTCGCTCGCATTTCTACTTACTAGCAAAATTAACAGGTGTCACAAATAAGCTAAATATAAATTGGAAATTGAAATTCAACCAAATAAAAACTTGATTAAACAGCTTATAAGACCCTTAACATATAGCTAAATGAAATTTATCAAATGACCACAACCATTCAAGAGCCAAATGACCATTTTTTCAGCCTTGACCCAAACACCCCTTTAAGATTATGAAATCCATTTTTAAAACTAATTTTAAGAGATTTAGGCCAAAGCTTTTAAAGACAAATGATTATATGAACATATTAAGCACTAATGAACCATTTTCAACAGAAATTAAGCACTTAGATAAGCTGAATAAGCAATCGCAATTTTAGCTAAAATGAATATTAAAAGAAAAACAAGTATAAATAAGATGCAAAAGGCTTAAACCATGAAATTAGGCATATATTAACCTATTAAGCAAGATAAGACGAAATATAAACAATAATAAGCAAAATGCTACAGTAACCTTAAGAAAGTGCAAGAATTAAATAAGAGGACTTACAATGATCCTCTAGGCTAAAATAGAGGAACCCAAAAGGGCAGCTATAAGCTCCCTAGCTTATTAATAAGCTAGGGTATGAGTCCATTTGGTTTTCCATTACAACCAACTTCCAAAATGCTTTCCACAATTCAAATGCAAAGGTAATTCAGGTTATTAAACTGGTTTGCAGAATTTAAACTTAGTTAACACTTATTTAGCTCAAATAAGTGTGTAGTAGACCTCTTCAGAAGCTTATGAGTAGCTTTAAAAACAACTTTAGGTATGTAAATTGGAACACGAATTGCAAATCAACTGAAATTTCATTAAACGTGTGGAACTTACATATGTATGTGTTCTAGTAGACAGGATATCTAAGTGACGTTGTGTTTTGTGTTATATATGACTATGAACTAAAAATTACACACTGCCTTACATGGCTCACTGCCCTATGTGTGTGTACAACAGACAAAAGGTTAAAACACACGCTGAATTCTTCTGTTTGACTTTATTGGACTTTTCTTTGTTGAGCTTGGGACTGTGTTTGTTTGTCTGAGTATAAAGTCCTCCTTGTGCTAGTTTTGTGAGTATAAACTCACAATAGATCCTGGCCCTTAATTTCTTGTATTCTTCTTCTCAACCTTGGATCGAAGATGCCCTTGGATTGCAACTTGGCATTTGGCCATGATGGGGTGAGTGGGAGTTTATGTCAAGTGGTTGATGGAGTGCTTGCAGGGTAGAAGTATGGGAGCAAAACAGGAGTGCTGGCTGGATTGGTACTTGCGCGGAGATTGGGAAAATGTTTATACAAGTTGGGTTGTGACAGTAGGAGGTTGAAGATGGATTAAGGGTATGTTTGGTTTGTGTACAAGAAACCCCTCCACATCTTTATCTTTTCATTCTGTCTTGTGTGTCCTGTGTGTGTTCTTTTATCTATGATAGATATGTAGCGCACAAATTGCTAAGTCGCGCGACGTTCTATTATTAGTGGTTGTTGAGATTATCCATTACTCTACTATATATAAGTGTTGTGTGGTGGCATTGATCGCGCTCGACTTTTGTGATCGTCCCTCTATCATCTCGTCTAGATTGTTCTCTTTGCTTTTTCTTCTACGTGATTTATGTATCTCTTGACTTTGTGTATGCTGCGATTCTTATGGTTTCCCTCATAGATCAATCTTTGATCTTTCCGCGAGGCTTAGTTTCACACACTTTTCCATCCCGTGTCCGTTTTTGTCGCTTTTTGCTTGGGTTTTTCGTTATTGTTTGTGAGATATCCGTTCTCCTGCATACTCTCAGACCATTAGCAAAACAAAGCACTATATTGTGTGTGTGTTTTGAGTCCGTTTTTGTTATTTAGTCGTTTTTAAAGGTAAAATCTTGTATGTGTATCTTAGCACATACCACAAATCCCCAAACAAAGATGTTGCGTGTCCCACGCAATGACTATGAAAAGTAAGCACTCGAGAGAGAACCAAAGAGAATTGGTCAAATCTCTTACTTAGTTCTAGGAGTCTTGGATCTCTCTCGCTAGTATCTCCTATTGTGTGCAGATTGTCATCTCGAATGTGGAGAATAGAGATATAAGAGTTCAATCGATCGAGCGTTCGACAAAGTATGCCTCCCGCGGTCTCGCATCATATATTTCTTTGTTATATTTATACTATAGACAGCGCAAAGTTGTGTTTTTGTTGTTTGTAAGTAGGTATAGTATTGGTGTCATCTCTCGCATGTTTGAGCGTGTCTCCGTGTGTAGAGGATCAAACAAATGGATAAGTTAGTGAGTCGATCGCGTTAGACGTTTGACGTAGTCGCAGAGATATTAGTAGGTCACGCACGGTGGCTGAGTCATGCTTACGGATACACGTGTGTAGTCATAGTCTGTCCTGAGTTGTTCTTTGTCTCTGATGTGTACGCTTATGTGTTCTGAGAGTAAGACGCAATTAAATCGTAGATCATTTGTGGATATGAACGTTAGATGGTGATTCCGTATCGTCCGCGTAATCTTATGCTACCGGTGTCGTAAGACTTTGTTTCCACTCTGTCAGGATGCGGCTTATTATGTGCGCATTTGATTATGCGTGTGTGCTGCTGTATCGCTATCTACTCTAACTCTCGAGTTAGAGTAGAGTTCAATCGCTGATTGCGCTCCACTAGTATGAGAATCGGAAGTGAATCGTGAGTGCTGACGCAATTTATGCGAGAGACAGAGCTTAAGGCTTTATTAGGTCGTCGGAATCCGGTTGTAGTGTGCTAATGTCTTGGATTGATGGGTTTTTGCAACATATTTATCATTTTCATAAGTTACTTAAAGATAGGACGTGTTGCTTTGTTTGAACACCCTACCTTGGCCTGTAGTCCCTTAGTCCGGATTTCACAAACCAGATGACCGGTGTTCTTAGTTTGAAAACCCACCCCGTTGCTAGCGTAGTGAGAAATCACATCAACACCTTCTTCCTAATATGGCTAAGAATCGGTGTCTTAGTTTGAACCCTCACCCAGACCTTTCTTCCAAGTGAGATATCACAACACATCAAATCCCTAGAAGTAAAGACGTCTTAGTTTGAACCCCCACCTCGTTGTTAGCGGAGTGGGATATCACGACACATCTTTTACTAGCTCCCATTTTGATCAAATGTTGCTTCATTGGCATAATTACAATATTCGTGCTTTTTGCATTCATGCTTTCATTTCATGCTTCTTTGGCATTTTTATCTTTCAAACTTTGTCTTTAAGAATCAAGTTACAAATTTGAAAGCGGAGTGCTCGTGATATTTTTTTCTGAAAACATCGATTGACTTAGTTGAACAAGCACGTATGATTAGGTGGATTAGAAGCTTATGGGAGAAAAAGAACACAAGTTATTCATATGAGTTTTGAGACGAATCTTGCTTAACACATAAACTTATATTTAACTCTATCATTTCTTGTTCTTCACCTTTTTAAAATTCAAAGCAATAGAATTCGTAAAAGCTCGGCCTGAAGGAACTAGCTAGGGCTCAATACGCCCGATCGAGTCAAAAATTATTCTCATTCTACCCAAAAGAAAAGTCAAAACTGTGACAAAACACTTATTTTATTTTTGAAAAAATTTTAAATTTTTTCATTTTTTTGGTATTTTTGCAAAAATTTTGGTGAAAAAAAAACGGGATTACGTGGTAACAATGCTGCAGGCAGCAATCAAATCAAAGATACCCCCCCAAACTAGTACTAAATATCGTCCTCGATGTTTTGAAGGGTACTACGTTATCCTAAGGCCGTTTATGAAGTATGCCAAATGATAAAACGTTAGTTGATTAGATTAGGATACCGGGATTTCCAAAATGAAGTTGAGGATTTGAAGCTTGAGTGATCAAATAGACAAAACTGAGAACACGAGAGCCTTCACAATCCGGGCAATCCTGGACAATAAACAACAACAACACAAAACACAGGTGATGGAAAAGACAAGCTATCTCACACAACAAACAACACTTATTCATACAATTACAACTACGGATAAGCATGGGTTGCCTCCCACGAAGCGCTTGTTTTAGGACCCGACGCTTGACCCAATTCCTCGCAATCATTGGTCCATGGGGAAGGTTTGGAGATCCGGGACTACTTCGGTTGGTATGTCCCCTCCAAAATAATGTTTTATACGATGACCATTCACTTTGAAATTCGGCCCGTTGGCTTGAGATAGCTCAACAGTGCCATAAGGAAAGACTTAAGTGATGGTGAATGGTCCACTCCAACGG
>BQNB010154550.1:0-15503 GCA_026074375.1 Tanacetum coccineum | reverse complement strand
AACCATTTCCCAAACTGCAAAGGCGTCGACCCAATATTCTCCTCCTTTAACGCCTCCAACTTAAATGTTGTATGGAACATGGAGCATCATCATCTCATGGACAACATATGAATCCGAAGGAACAAATTAAAACTGAAATCAATTCTTAGTTCAAGGAATCTGTCACACCCCTAAACGGGGCATAGTCGGAAACACAAGTATGGGGGCGTGACGTCATAATACACATCACACAAGATACAAAGAACAACCTCTAAGGGTACATTTAAAAATACAACATCGTTGCATAAATTAAAATAGTTAAACTTTTACATAGGCCTAACGATAATATGCAGAAGCGAATAAAAGGTTTTAAAGTTTGACAACAATGTTAACATAGATAATAATAATAATTCTTGAAAATCGGTCTAATGCAAGGCAACACCATAAAGCAAGCAAAGACATCCATAGCTAAGCACCTAAGAAAAACATGCTAAAACGGTCAACATAAAGTTGAGTGAATTCATAGGTTTAAATTTAATATTAAAAGTGGACCACAAGTTCATAGTACGCACGTGACAATTATTAGAGATACAACTTCACATAAAAAGCATTTACGTTTGCACTAAGCTCATGACATCGAAGCTCAATTTAAAAGGAAGCATTTTATATGCCAAATAGTATTCCTCGCCCTAATGGTATCTGACCATGATTACCTATTGACATTCTGACATGGTATATATCCGTTTGTTCGGACTTCCAAAACTAGTAAGCGCTACTTACCCGGATAGCGATAATTAGTCCTAATAAATCTATTTATAACATTCGCGCTTACTTAACCAGTACAGTCGGTTAAGCAATTGATGGTTCATGATAATTCGGGCATTAGTTGCCTATTCGCTACTTAGGCAGCACGTAATCAGGAAAAGGAAAAGTAAAGTAACTGTGTCCAATGTTTGAAAACAAGCAATGTGTCTCACCCCAAAATAGTAAAGTAAAAGTAGTAAAACATGGGGTTATGAACTCACCTTAGCAAAATGAGCAAATGATAATCACGCAAGTAAAAGATGATATAGAAATCTAGCCGCGACCTAGAATAATAACGCGTCTCAAAAACACGAAATACATGCCAAGAATTGCACAATATGTTCATCACCAAAAGACATCCATGTGTGTTTGCTTTAGTTTTGATTATCAAATCATGACGAAATAAAATAATATAGTTTTTCGTTAAGTTTGGGCGTTTAACAAAAAATTACTATTTTTAGAAAGTTTCTATTTTAGGAAGTTTTTAGTTTCGGGACGTTGATACCGTCCCCTATATTTATTAAGTTTCCATATTTTCAAAACGCACTAACTAACCTTAATCACTTAACTTCTAAGTTTGTTTCTCTAAATTTTACCAAACTTACTATTTTTAGTAACTTTATCGTTTTTCCTAAAATATGTTATTGACGTCTTTAAATGATACTAATCAATATATATGTGTTACTATATGATTCGCTAGTGTTTAGAAAGTTCAAAAATGTCCGAAAGTGTCCGAAAACCTAATTTACTATTCACATCAGCAACTATTCATTCGGTTTTGTCGAAAAATGTTTAAAGTTTCATTTGGCCATAACTTGGCCGTTTTAAGTCCGATTTTAATGTGTGATATATGAAAAACTATCTATTCAAAACAAGCTCTTTAAAAACTACTTTTACGCCTAATGAAAACATTTTTAGGTCGACCAAAACCCCAAAAACTATTTTGGATCAGCAACATCATTTTTCGCAAACGCTTCCAAAAATCACACCAAACTTCACAATAGTGCTTAATCTAACCTAATCTCCATTCACAACTAATTCACAACAAAACCACACCTAAATCTAACATAATCCCTTCATTTCTATTGTTGCAACTCTCATCTCACCAAAAACATAATATTGAACTAGTGAAATAAAGTAGCATAATTATTTATAAAATCTTGTTTTAATAATTTTTTAAAAATTAAAACACAACATATGGATGTATGGATCTTGAACATATAAGAAGAACATAAGTAAACCACAAAGAAAGATTCAAGACACTTACAAGAATGAAGAACAAGTAGAGAAATCACAAGATCTATACCCCAAAATAATAGATCTATAAAACCCAACAAAAATCTTGAAACCCTAACTTAATCTTGAGAAAAACTTTAAACCATGAACCAATACTTCAAACCACCTTAGATGTTCTTAGAAATGAACCTAGAATGGTTGGATTATGCAAGAAATTAAAGATATGGAAACCCTAAGAGGATGTTTGTTGGTCGTGAACTTCAAAAGAGAAAAAGAGAGATGAAATTTTTTGGTGAGGCTTAGGAAATGATATGAAACCCTAGCGTGTGATATGTGATGGTATTTATAGGAAAACATTAGGTCAAATGTTATTGTTTTGTAGCACCAAGTGACCAACACACACCGAAGGTGTGTGCACACCTTTGCCCGGCCGAACCTAAGCCACAAGGACCATGGTTAATTTTTTGGATCATGGTTTATTATTCAAGCATATAAGTTTGTCAATCTTGGTCAAATGGTGTACATGTGATCAAACATCACATGCATAAGTCAAATAGTGATATTTGTGCATGAATGAGACATACTTATATGTCATTTTCACCTCTTACATGCACACATGCATGAGTTTTTCAAAATAAGATGCCATTTAATTAATTTCAAAGCTCATGGTTTATTTGGTTTGGGGTTTAGGCGTCTAATTTATGACAAGAGGGAAGGGTGAACGAAATTTTTTACCTAAGAACATGAGATGGACGATAAACTAAGTTTACACGAAAAGATTTTGAGTTTTCGGGGTTCCGTTAGGTCAAAAACACGAAAAACGCAATTTAAACGTTAAAGCGTAAAAATAAATACCGGGAGTGATCGTAATATACGAAACACTTTGAAAATGTAAAATAATTCATATAATATCTAAATTAATCAAAATCCGAAGTCGGAATGCGTCCGATGACGTTTTTCAGATTTACGCAGGTTAACTTCCCGGTAAACTGCCGGATTTAAACGTAACGTATAAAAGTCAAAGATAATGATCGGAAAGTTTAAAATTATTGACCTGAATTTTTCAAGGTGTGACAATATACGATCTTCTTAATAAGAAAAAACACAACATTAGCGGCGATACCGGCTCAAACGTTAGTATGAAATACCCACCAGGTTCACCCCAACTGATAATGATAAAACAATTTTTGAAGGGATGAAGACAAGTCATTCGGGTAAATCAATGGAAGATAAGGAGGATTTTATGTGTTCTGATCATTTCAAAAAAGTCAAAATACCAAGATCAGGAGGCTCAATACTACAATTAATGGAATAGGTGGGTAAAAAGCTAGGAAAATTAGGGATATTTATGGGGGTGTTCAAAAAAACATTGAAGAGATTATCGCTTCTCAAGGAGCATACGAGAACCATAGATGAATTGTATGTCCTTAAACATCCAAGGCCTTGTACAGGATGCTAAAAAGACCTGGGTTACGAGGTTATAAACCACGATTAGGTAACTTTGTGTCTTTGCAAGAAACAAAAATGGAGATAATCGAGCTTTTTAATATTAAGATGTGTTAGGGGAATTTCAATTTTGATTATGTGTACAATCCTTCTATTGGGAATTCAGGCAGTATTTTATGTGTTTGGGACCCTAGAATGTTTCATAAACTTAATTATACGATATCCGATTACTTCGTCATGATTTGAGGTGAATGGATTCCTAACGGTAAATTGCTTCTCATTATTTCTATATATGCTCCACAAGAGTTATCTGAAAAGAAATCTTTATGGGATTATTTAAATATGGTGATTGGCAATTCGAATGGAGAAGTGATAATCATGGGGGATTTTAATGAAGTTCGCAATCAAGCTAAAAGATATGGCTCTACTTTTAACATTCAAGGTGCAAACGCTTTTAACTCATTCGTTTCGGGTGCGGTCCTGGAAGAGGTTCCTTTAGGTTGATGTTCGTTTACATGGTGTCATAAATCGGCTTCAAAGATGAGTAAACTTGATCCCTTTCTTATTTATGAGGGTTTAATGAACTCATGCCTCGATATTTCAGCCATTACTTTGGATCGTTATCTTTCTGATCATAGGCCCACTTTAATGCGTGAGTCTTTTTTTTTATTACAGTCCCATCCCTTTTTGATTTTTTCACTATTGGTTTGATATGAAGGGCTTTAATGCATTTGTGGAAAAAACCTGGAAAGAAACAAATATCTCTGATCATAATGCTATGACAAGGTTTCTGAAAAAATTGAAATATAATAAAGAGAAGATTCGCGAGTAGATTAAGGTGAAGAAGGATAGCTCAAATAATTACAAGAAAACCTTGAAAGAAGACCTAGTCGAGATCGATATTCTTCTTGACAAAGGGGAGGGTAAGTCTGATATCCTCAATAAACGATTTATAGTTTCCAAGGCGTTACAAGACATAACAAACTAGAGTCGATGGAGGTGGCCCAAAAGGCCAAAATCAAATGGGCTATAGAAGGCAATGAAAATATCCTAAACAAAAAGAGAAGCCAGCTTGCTATACGTGGTATCTTGGTCGATGGTACCTGGATCGATTCTCCTACCTTAGTGAAGAAAGAGTTTCTATCTTACTTTTCAAATCGATTTGACCAACCTTAGACTTCTCGTCTTCTTCTAGGTTCTGAGTTTCCTAATAAATTGAACCTAGAACAACAGATGGATTTGGAAACTAATGTCACGCGTGAAGAAATAAAGAGGGCAGTTTGGGATTGCGGGGTTGATAAGTCTCCTGGATCCGATGGCTTCACTTTTGGTTTTTATCAACGATATTGGAGCTTCTTGGAAAAATACGTGGAAGAGACTATTTTTTATTTTGTCCAACATGGTACTTTCCCCAAAGGTGGTAATTCTTCTTTTATTGCTCTAATCCCGAAAACACACAATGCTAATATGGTAAAAGATTTTAGACCCATTACTTTAATTGGGAGCTTGTATAAGATTATCGCTAAGATCTTGGCAAATTGACTTGTGGGTGTGTTGGGGGATATCATTAACAAAGTTTAATCTGTTTTCATCCAAAATAAGAAAATTCTTGATGGGCCCTTCATTTTAAACAAATTATTTCAATGGTGTAAAAAGAATAAGAAACGAACATTGATTTTTAAGGTAGACTTTGAGAAGGCATATGACTCAGTTCGTTGGGATTATTTGGATTATGTCTTGAAGAATTTTGGTTTTGGCGATACTTGGCGTGGGTGGATACAAAGCTGTCTTAAATCTTTGAGAGGTTCGGTTATGGTAAACGGTAGCCCTACTAAAAAGTTTTAGTTCCACAGAGGTCTCAAGCAGGGCGACCCACTCTCTCCATTTTTGTTTATATTGATTATGAAAAGCCTTCACATTTTGGTTCAAAGAGTGGTGGATGCTGGTATGTTTACGGGTATATCATTGGATACGTCTTTCCAAATTTCTCTTCTCTTTTATGCGGATGACGTTGTTTTCACAGGCTAATGGAGTGAGTCAAACATTGATACCATTATCCAGGTGTTAAATTGTTTTTATCAAGCCTCAGGTCTTCGAATCAACATGAATAAAAGCAAACTTATGGGTATTTATGTTGCAAATAATAAGGTGGATCAAGTAGCTGCTAAGATTGGATGCGAGACTCTAAAAGCACCATTCTCTTACCTAGGTTTAAAGGTCGGCGATCTTATATCTCGTATTCAAACTTGGAACGACATGTTAAATAAATTTACTGCTCGGTTGTCTAAGTGGAAGATGAAGACCCTATCGATTGGAGGTAGATTAATGCTTCTTAAATCGGTTCTAGGTTCAATACCCATCTATAATATGTCATTATTCAAAGTCCCCATGAAAGTTCTTCAAAGAATGGAAACTGTTCGATGCCATTTTTAATGGTGCAGAGCTTAATAGTAAGAAACTGATTTGGGTAAAATGGAGTAAGGTTTTAGCTTCTAAAGACAAAGGAGGGCTAGGCATTTCGAGCCTTTATGCGTTGAATAGAGCTTTGTTATTCAAATGGGTGTGGCGGTTCCGCACTCAAAATTCATCGTTATGGGCAAGGGTTATTAAAGACATACATGGTAAAGATGGTAAATTAGATAACAAGGCTAAATATAGCCACCCATCCATTTGGTGGGACATTGTCCATGAGATGAAGCATCTAAAGAATAATGGTATGAATTTATTCAGTTTTATTAAAAAAATGGGTAACGGAGTTGACACTTCTTTTTGGGAGGACGTTTGAAGGGGTGATGTCACTTTTAAATCTCTCTACCCTAGAGTTTATGGCTTGGAGACATGTAGAAACATTATTGTTGCAGAAAAAATGTCTCATGTTGATTTGGGATTTTCCCTTCGCCGAAACCCAAGAGCTGGTATAAAATAGGTTCAGTACACTGATCTTTCATCAACTTTGGAAGACATTAATCTTGTAGAAATGCGAGACAGGTGGGTATGGTCTCTAGAGGGCACTGGCGACTTTTTTCTTGCCTTTGTCCGAAGAAGAATTGATGATTCTTAGCTGCAAGTAGTATCGTCCATGGCCAGATGGGTTATTGTCATGCCAATCGAAATTAATATCCACGCTTGGAAAGTTAGACTCGATTGTTTGCCTACCAGGTTGAACATTTCTAAACGAGGTATGTATATTGCTTCTATTTCATGTCCAGTTTGTGGCTTGGCGGTGGAATCGGTTAGTCATATTTTCTTCGCATGCCAATTTGCTAGAGAGGTTTTTTATAAGGTGTGTAACTGGTGGGATATTATTTTTATGGAGCTTGCTTGTTATGACGATTGGTTAGTTTAGCTTTCAAATATTTGGCTTCATTCTAAGTATAAAAAGTTGATTGAAGGTGTTTGTTATTCTATGTGGTGGGAGATTTGGAACTTTCGCAACAAGAGCATCTTTGGTCCGTCTGTTCCTTCGAAGGCATCTCTATTTGAAGATATGGTATCTTGTTCCTTTTATTGGGTTAGATATAGATGAAAAGCGTCTTTTAGTTGGATAGATTGGTTAAAAAATCCTTATCTTGTATCTTTGTAAGCTCCTAGCTCCTTGCTAGTCTTTTAATAAATAATTGTCGTTTAAAAAAAAGATAAACATGCTAAAGATGTTCTTACACGAGTTGACTTATTTGACCCAAAACCAGTGCCTACTCCATTAGCTACTCATGAGAGGTTTACTTCCGAAGGAGCTTTGTTTTCCTACCCTACTCTTTATCGCTCGCTAGGGGGACTATTCAATATCTTACTATTACTAGACCAAATATTCTCTATGCTGCTAATCAAGCGAGTAAGTACCTTCATACTCCCACCGATGCCCACTTTCAATCTGTAAAACGTATCTTACGGTATGTTAAAGTCATAATTAATTTTGATCTCATTTTTTGTCGTCCACAATCCAACAGTATTTTAGGTTCTTTGATGTTGATTGGGCTCGTTGTCTTAAAACTCGCCGCTTCATATACAGTTACTCCTCGATATTTCTAGGTGGCAATCTAGTCTCTTGGAGCGCCAAGAAACAACCCACGGTTTCTAGATCAAGTTGCGAGTCATCATATCTGGCAATGGCAAAAACAACTGCATATCGAGTAATCTAGTCTCTTGGAGCGCCAAGAAACAACCCACGGTTTCTCGATCAAGTTGCGAGTCAGCATATCGGGCAATGGCAAACACGACTGCTAAAATTGTTTGGATCACTCACCTTCTACGTGAGCTTCATGCACTACCTTCTGATTGACCCACGTTGCTATGCGACAACAAAAGTGCATTATTGATGACTCAAAACCCGATCTCTCAAGCGTGCAAAACACATTGATCTTCATTATCATTTTGTAAGAGAACTTGTCGCTTCAGGTAAACTTTATACAAAGTTTATCTCAACCAAGCTTCAGGTGGCAGATATTTTCACCAAGATATTTCCGCATGCTCAATTTGTCCATTTTTATGCCATGCTTCGTCTTGGTCCATCACACATTCGCTTGAGAGGGGATAACAGATAACTACGTAGTTAATATTTAAATGTATATTTGTATTTATCACTCCTTAATTATAGGAGCTCATCTAGTAATTTGTTATTATTAAATGCATATCTCTCACACACAATTAAAGGTGTGGGCGATTAAATAATACTCTACAAGCATCTTAATGCTTCTAGTTAAACTATTAAACATTCATACGTTTTCTTATAAAAAACAAACAATATCATTTTATTCAAATTCAGATATTTTCATCTCAGATTCAGATGTATGTATGAGTTAAATTCAAATTCAGCGCCTCTTAATAAACAAACATCACAACAATTCGTAGGTTTTTTTCTTTTTGTAACATGTAAACAAAACTATGTCCACATTTTCTATAGTAATTGTGATTTGCATGATTAGACTTGACAATTCCTAACATCCTATGACTAAACATGTATGTAAGTAAACAAATAACTGGACATCTGTGAACTTGCAATAAAGTGCGACACCGAGTTGTTTATGGTTCTCTTGGTTATATGCAATGGGGGACTTCGGCTCAAAAGAATATTACGAGAAAACAATAAAAGTCCAACACATGAACTTAGGTCAAACAATACAAAAGATGAATAAATATGCCCCGCAGTGTTATGAAATTTAAATGATGCTCAATATGAATTCATCGATCACCAACTTGGTTCAATCCACGCATGGGGGGAAAAGATTGTATGTAGTTCCCATAAAATCCTCGAAATGTTGATCAACGTTTTCGCCAATGAATGTGTCATATGTGTGTGTTTTGAGTGAATAGAACACTATTTTCCTGTTCTTGGAATGTCGCAGTGGAAAGTAAATCTTGTTCTCCATCAGTGTTGTTTTGGCTTGGATGCATAGACATGTTGTATCGCAAATATAAATCATGTACTTTCCTAAACTATGTATTTTCTCCCATTCATGTTTAGAATCATTCCATTTGAATACTTCAATAGGTACTCCAAACTCACCCACAATGACTTTTAAAAGATCTTGATCACATCTCATTAAATAATAATGTGATGGAGATCTGCAACTACTTAATGGGGCTTTAAATTCAACAAACGTAGCGGAGTCTTGTCTTTTTTTTTTTTTTTTTTTTTTTTTTTCTTTTTTTTTTTGTTTTTTTTTTTTTTTTTTTTTTTTTTTCTTCAACCAAATCTTTAATACTGATAAGTTCACCCTCGCCACGCATGGCATACATATCTCATCAAAAAAAAGTTGAAAAATGAATAGTATTTGCGTTAAAACCTACACCAAGTATACAGCAAAGCATGGTTCCGGGCTAAATCGTCGGATATAAACAGGGGACTCAACACTTGTTGAAAATCCAACAACCATACACTCAGGAGAAGTAGGTGGTGCTGAGAAACATACACTCATTAGATGATGATATGATGGTGTTGGTGGAAGCTTGCGAAGATCGCTTGTGAAGGGGTTAAAGAATACTAGGCAATCAAATTCAGTGCTTAGAAACAACAGCCAACCAAACTTGGAACAACATATTCCTTTATAAGCAAGCCTTACATGTAGATTTTTCATAATGTAGCTTTCACCAAGCATTGGATCTATAAAAGTAATATTGCCTTTATCATTGTTTACCTCCATTAACCATGGCGAGATTAATGAATAAGTCTGCAATCTCCTTAGTGCAGTTTCGTTGCTCCATTGTATCAAAGGTGTTGCTACATGACAACGTTTACATGTACCACGGAAGTTCATGTATTCCACACCAACACAATGCTCCATAATCATTTCCAAAATATGTAATGAAAGATTGAGAAGGTGACATTCATTAAACTCAACATCATTCTCTCTAAATGATTTTACTAGTATTGGATCCTCTTCTTGTTTAGAATCAGTTGTGCATTTTGCTTCTCTATGACCATCTTTACAGCACAAAATTATGGTCTAAGAAAATAATACCACTGCTATCAAAACAATTATGATAAATAAACTGTTAGTACAAAATAAGTGTCGAGCTTAGAATAGGGCTCAAATCCTTCATTGGGTCGGGCCTTCGAATGATTTGGGTATCAAATCTTGTACTAGAGCAAGAGAGGTGAGATGATCTCTGACACATTCAAATATAAACGTTAGCCTGTAACAGTGGGGTTGGAACCCTCGTTTAGGACTCGGTGTAAGAGTCAAGTAAACATGTAGGAGAGAAAGTGTGTGTATGTAGAGTGAGAAAATCATACTGTTCATTGTGTCAGAGGGTCCCTTTTATAAGCGAGTGAAATATTAGGGTTTCCTAATATTTCGTTTGTCTCGCTAGTGGCCAGAGTGGATTCCTTGTCGGGCAAGGTTCCGCAGTAATCATGTGTACGAATGCGTGTATTCTCCACGGACAGAAGTAGCCTATACTTAGGTCCGCGTCCGTTTTGTTGTGTCCGTGCCATTATCAATGCAGGATTGGGTTTAGTTTTGGCCCATAACTGCTAAGTTGGGCCCAAAAGCCTAAGTGACAATGTCACCCAAGCCCGGAGACTTGGTATACCTACTATACGTCATCAAGTCCCCCCAGTCTAGTATGATATTGTCTGCGGACCATGTCCCGCGTGCGATGATCAGTGCTAGACTTCAGGTTCATTGCTAATGGTTTGCCGCCTTCCGTGGTCATGTGTCTTCTCCGCGAAGCTTCCTTATCAAGTTGTTGACGTTTAGGTTACATGGACCAATGTTGTCCTTTTATCTTCTGACCGATGTGACGTACTTACAGCTTTTTAACTATTTTGTAGGTGAATCCCAACCGTTGATCACGTGAGTGGGTTACACATGTCATCATCTGGCTGTGGGTAGATATAAATATACAGAGGGTATAAATACCCCCTCCTATTTTTACTGGTTCTTTTTCTACAACTTTACCTTCCATCATTGCTGATTTCTTCAAGCTTTTCATCTTTATCACCTCCGCACCTCGTTTTCTTCTTTTTTAAAGTTCTTCAGACTTTAGGTTTGCATTTTTCCTCATTTATCCACCCAAATGGCTAACTTTACTGCTAAATATTCTATTATGACCCAAGAAATGGTAGATAGCTTTTGAGATAGCTTTTATATTCTGGCTGAGGTTCATCCCACTGCTCCAGGGCGTGATAAAACCATTACTCAGTTTCCAGTCGGTAAAGTAGGTGTATATAGTAGGATCTTTGATGTTTGTGGTTATAGGATTCCGTTTACAAAGTTTTTTTATGGCCGTTCTCAAATACTTCTGTGTGCATATTTCCCAATTGTCGCCTTTTGGCGCGGCTCGGGTGTCTCATTTTGAGGTTCTGACGCGCGTACTTAACCTTTCACTGTTAGTGACCGTGTTTCGCGCCTTCTACACCCGTTCGTATAGCGATGGGTTGTTTTCTTTTGCTAAGCGTTCCATCTCGGCCCCGTCTTGCTTTCCAAAACCTTCGGATTCCATTAAAAATTGGGCTGATCATTTTTTCTGTGTTGATTTTTGCGTATTCCCCATTTCCGTCCCTTTGTATTCGGGAGGTGCCCTTGAAAAGGATTCGGCTCCCCATCTTACTGCTCGTCAAGAGCAAACCGCTAAACTTCTTGAAAGCCATAAGGCTCCTTTCCGCCGGTATCTGGAGTGCTTCTTATGCCTTGTGGGTTTGAGCCAGTATTATCCTTTTGTCAAAAATTCTTATTTGGATTTTGAGCATCCTGACGGATCGAGTGGGTGTTATTTTCTTTTGGTGGTGATACTTTTATATTATGAAACCTTATCATTTGATGTTTATTTTGCAGAGATGAGCTTGTTTGACTTTATCAAGACTGCTGACCCTCGGAAGGTCCAAGCGGTGGATGTTCAGAAGGGAGATAACCAGGTGAAGTTGCTAGAGAGTACCCAACATTGCTTTATGTCTCTGGTGATTCCCGCTGCTGGGGGTAGTAGTTTTGCTGCGATTGCAGAGGTTTCTGCTCTGACTGAGGAAGGGTAGGAAAATGTTGCTACGGAGGACGCCTATCTAAAGTTGGCAGACCCGGATGAGGGTACGACTACGGTGAGACAGAGTGAGGAGGAGGTTGTTACGGAGCAGCCCAAGAAGGTTAAAAAGTAAAGATTGCTAAAATAGAGCGATGTTCTTCCTGCTAAAAAGTTAAGGATAGATCATCCTACCCTCGTTTCTGGTACCGGTGGTAAAACTCTTACTGGTCTGGAACAGATTAGGCCGGTAGGTTCTCGTTTGCCGGCTCGGGAACAGCTTGCTTTTCCCTCTGTTTCCCTTTTTTCTTAGGAAAGCGAAGGTCTTTTGGATTCTTTTGCCCAAACGAACCTCCGGATCCGTACTACTGTGGAGAGGTATATATACACATCCTTAAGTGCCAACTAAATTTCCAAACCTTTTCTTAACATTAATTTTTTGTTTATCCTTACAGCTCTAGTACTTTGGGTATTTATAGGATTCTATGCTGCCGCCAGACTTCCACCTAGGCGATGCGACTATAGATTTGCAAAACGGAGGGGGGGCATTTAATCCGGACTTAGCCGGTCCTTCCCAGCCTGAGGAATCAGAAGGGTCTGATGACTCTGTTTATGAGCCTCCTACTTTGGACCCTTCCGAGGCGAAGCGTTGGTATGTCCCTAGGTGGAATGTTACCAACGATTCACTGTTGGACGATGGTTTTTCTTGCCACACCTTAATGGACCGCGTTGCTCCCCCCGCCTTCTTCTCTGCTCTTCGTACCCTAGACTATGATCAACTGTATACGGAGTTTAACGTAAGGGCAGCGCGGCAAGTGTATCTTGGGGCGGAGGTGAGGTCACGTGCGAAGCATGAATTGGAGCTTAAGGAAAAGCTCAAAGCTAAATATACTGCATGTGGTAGGTTGCTGGAGGAGAAAGATTTAGAGATCCTCAAGTTGAAGTCTCAACTGGCGGAGAAGGAGGTGGAAGCCGCAGAGGTTATCCGCCTCCGTGATCAAGTTTCTTCATTGTTTGGAGAGAAATCTGCTTTGACCGCGGAGGTTTCAGCGCTCAAAGTTACTGTCACTCAGAAGGATCATGACATTTCTTTGCTTGACTCTCGTGCCACTTGTATCGCGTCCACCCTGGATGATGCTAAGGTGGCCTGTGCCGAGGCCGGGAACAAGATTACTTCCTTGGCGTCTGAGCGAGATAGGCTCACCTCTGAGGTATGTCCATACCTTTTATTCCTCATGTATTTGTTTATTTGTATTTGCGTGTTGTTGTTTTTGTTTTGTTTTTTTACAATTGTTCTTGTTTTTTGTAGGTTTCTTCTCTGCGTGCCAGTTTTCAGGATTTTAAGGAAAGAATGGAGACTCAGCAGGAAGAGCAGGCCCAGGAGTTGTACAATCGTGTGGCTGAGCTTGAGGAGCATGTAATAGATGTCTCTGTCCGTCTGGAGGGGGAATTTTATCCCACCTACTTGGCTACTTTGGCCGGAAGAAGGTGGCTTCTAACTTATGGGATACAACTTGTTCTCCTCAAATGTTTAAAATCTCCTGAGTACCAGGGCACTCTGGGTCACGCTTTGGACTGGGCTGTTGACTTTGGCATGCATGAAGGCTTAAAGGCCGGTTATGAGCATGGAACTGCAGGGATAAATCTTTTCGCGGTTGATGCTTACAACCCGGAGGTTGCCAGAGCAAGCTGCATTAACGCGGTTAAGGCCCTCGAAGACGTAGACTTCTCCTTGGTGAGTTTGTTGAAGTCCAAGAAGGATGCTGGGTTAGATGAGGTCCTAGATTGCTTCCTACTGGACGGACCCCTAGCTGGCCTTTCGGAGGCTGCTTACTTACAGCCGTGTATTGAGCAGCTTTCCATTCCTATTCATCATGTTGGTGATAAAACAGTTGTCGGGGAGACTTCCCTGTCCTTTGATTTAATAAATGTCCATGCCCGTACTGAGGGGGCAAAGAAGCATGATGCGGCTCTCCGCCAACTGGTGATGGAGATAGTTTTCGGTCCTCTGTCTTCCCAAACTTGGGTGGGTGAGGCTAGTACTTCCGTGGTCTCTCTCTCCATCGAGGATTATGATGAAGAAGACACGGATGAGGCCTTGGGAAGCGTCGTTGCCGTCCCCAAGCTTGAGACTTGTCACTTTTAGCTTTATGTTCATGCTGTAACCGTTTGTGGTTTGCTGTGGCGGCTAGTTGTATCCTGAACACTTAGATGTTTCTCTTTTTGTATGTCGCGGCCGTGTGTGGCTATTTCTATTTGTGGCTTGTAATGCACAATGTGATGTGTGCTTTCTTCTAACTTGGTCGCTTGTTGGCCTTTTTGTTGCGGTTTTAGTTTTTATGTTAACAGTATTGGGCAGATGCTCGGGCGTCTCGGCCCTTAACACGGATATTTTTTGAAAATGTTATGATGTTGCTACCTTTTATTATTACTGTTGTACGTTCGTGATAGACAGTCTTTTTAATATTTTGGGGGTAATTCTCCGGTGCGGGTTTGCCTTTACTCTTACACACCTGAGCTGATTTTGAGGTTGCTCAACCTTTATTATACGGGATAATATAATTATGGAGCATAGCTCCTCGTGTGCGTGTTATAACAATTGACATAACTTTGCAAAGCGAAAATAATTTTAGGACTTAAAACTTGTGAGGGTAGCTAATCCTCACTTTTTCATTAAGATTCAAAAGACATTACAAAAGAAAGAAAAATTGATATATTACCTTACGGAGCATCATACGTGCCGGGCAGGTGCTTACACTTCATGTATATAACATTTTTTAAGATTATAGATGTTTCACGTTTGCGGACGTTCATTTCCTTTGCGGTCTTTAAGCTTGTATGCTCCCTTTCCTAATGATTCCGTGACTTCATACGGTCCTTCCCATTTAGGTCCAAGTTTACCTCTATCCTTGGCGTGGCTTGCATCATTGCTACGGTAGACCATGTCCCCCGGCTTGAAGCTTGTGCTTCGGACTTTAGAGTTGTAGTATTTTTCCATCTTAGCTTTACTTTTTGCCTCTTGAATTGCTGCTTGTTCTCTTTTTTCTTCTATGAGGTCCAAGTTTATTTCCAAGGCTTCATCATTCTTAGTTAGGTCTACTTCCGCAGTCCGGAGTGTTGGCATGCCTATCTCTGCTGGCATGACTGCTTCCGTGTTGTATGTTAGTAAAAACGGTGTCTCTCCATTGCTTGATTTTATCATGGTGCGGTATGCCCATAGGACGTGTGAGAGTTCTCCTATCCAATCCTTGTTTCTTTCATCCAATCGAGCTTTGATTCCTTCTCCCAGACTCCTGTTTGCTCTTTCGACCAAACCATTTGCTTGTTGGTGCTTCACGAAGGCAAAACATTAGCGGATACACAGTTTTTCGCACCAGTCTTTGAATGGGTTATCACAGAATTATTTTCCGTTATTCGATACTATTTCCCTTGGTAAGCCAAATCTGAAAACAATGTTGTCACATACGAACTTCTTCACTTGATTTCTAGTGATAGTCGCAACAGGCTTTACTTCAATCCATTTGGTGAAGCAGTCAATAGCTACGATCAAGAACTTGACTTTGCCCGGTCCTTCCGGGAAGGGT
>BQNB010154549.1:0-15503 GCA_026074375.1 Tanacetum coccineum | reverse complement strand
TCTACCATCTCGTGCGTAAAACATGTCGATCTTGACCTCTAAGTACGTAATAGAAACATGGTTGCCTTAGTCAAAATAAAGCGAAAATTTTCGCAGTAGCCATTTGGGAAATGTGTAATCTAGATATAACCCTGACAATTTTTTTTTTTCAATATGACCATTTCAATCGCGTGCCCCTACCAGCGATTTACTTTTGGACACGTGTCGAAGTCTTACCGTGTTCGTGAGAATAATTAAAAAAAATAAAAAATTTAAAATGTGGATCGCTCATTTGGACAAGTGATCTACTTTTTTTTGTTTTTTCTTTTTTCAAAAACACCCCCTAAACTTTTTAATATTTACAACTTTTTTATATAACAAACTTTATTCGTCAAATATCTAGCGCATTCTAGCGCATTCGTTAATAAAAAAAATACCGTTGCGGAGAGCTCTAAACTACGAACAAAACGAGCCCAATATTGATATGCTTTTGTCGTACGTACGATTTTATAAAAAATGTTAAAGTTTGATATATATATATATATACTTATATGTTTTTTCTTTTTACAAAAACACCCCCCTAAACTTTTTAATATTTACAACTTTTTATATAACAAACTTTATTCGTCAAATATATAGCAAATATCTAGCGCATTCGTTAATAAAAAAAATACCGTTGCGAAGAGCTCTAAATTACGAACAAAACGAGCCCAATATTGATATGCTTTTGACGTACGTACGATTTTATAAAAAATGTTAAAGTTTGATATATATATTTATATGTTTTTTCTTTTACAAAAACACCCCCTATGCGCTTTTATGCTTGTACAAAAACACCCCCCTACTCAATCTGCAGAGTTAATACGCTTACACAACTTTTTTATATAACTAAACATTATTCGTTATAAAAAAAAAATACCTGTTGCGGAGAGACTCTAAACTACGAATCCAAAACACTCGCTTTTTTTTTCTCGGGATACCCTCTCGCACTGTTGGAGTTATCGGTCTGTTTTTTTATGAATAAAACTTTAATTGACCCACAAAAAAACGGGTCACATTAATTGTTTTTAACCCGCCCCCCATTAAAAAAGCTTTTGACCAGTTTTCTTTTCTTTCCTTTTTTATTTTCTCAAAAAAAAATTAAAAATAAAAATTTTCTTTTTTTTTTCTTGTGATACCCTCTCGCACTGTTGGAACCATCGGTCTGTTTTTTTTATGAATAAAACTTTAATTTTTTTCCTTTTTTTGTTTCTCAAAAAAAATTTAAAATAAAATTTTTCTTTTTTTTCTCATAATATCCTCTCGCACTGTTGGAGTCACCGATCTGTTTTTTATGAATAAAACTTTAAGTTTCCTCGAACCTCGCGCTTCGCTAATCGTCCCGCAACGGCGCGCGGGTATAGCTACTTGTTTCTTCACATAAAATGGGTCAAGATATTTATTACCATAAATGGAAATCTGGTTAGTGATTGAACAACGCACTAAAGAATAGTCTTTTTCATTGCTTGTACCTTGGTCTTCATTTAGGTTTTTTTTTTTTTTTTAAGATCATTTTGACGACAATATTTCGGGAACTATTCCTTTTGAAGGATGGAGGTATCATGTTAGTTACAAGTCTTTTGAATGCACATGCTGAAAGTTATAACTAGGGGTGAAAACAAGTCGAGCCACTCGTGAAAAGTTCAGGATTGAATCAGTAAAAAGCTCAAATGAACCAAAGCCTAAATGAGAGCTCATTGAATAATCGAGCCCGACCTTGAGCTTTAAACACAAATCTCGAATAGGTTCGCAAGAGTAGGCGAGCTCTAGTAAACGTGCTCAAAACAAATAAACGAGCTCTAGAACAAGTAAGCTCAAGAAGTCAAGCTCTATTTTTTATAAACACATCAAAACAAGCCGAGCCCGAACCGAGCTCGAGCTTAATATATCATACAACGAGCCGAGCTCAAGCTTTCTAAAATAACGAGCCGAGTTAGCTCGAGCTTTGGCAGGCAGGCTCGAACTCTGCTCAACTCGTTTCCACCCTTAGTTATAATGTAACAATCAAAATAATAAACCACGTTTTTAACAAGATTATAATTTGCTAACCCCTTTGTTAATTAGCAGAATGATTTTTCTGTAATGTGAAATTAAAGAATGCAAGTATTTCTACTATCTCGTGCGTAAAACATGTCGATCTTGACCTCTAAGTATGTAATAGAAACATGGTTGCCTTAGTCAAAACAAAACCATATTGATTAATATAATAATAATCAACGTGATTTTTGTTTTATATATCTTTCATCAAGGTATATATATAACGAGGTTTGTCACCCGCGCCCTGTCGCGGAGCGCGCGAGACTATTTTTGTAGCGGACTGATAACGCCAAGTATTATTTTTCAGCGATTGGGACTCACTTGGCAACGAACCGATAACCCTAAAGACTATTTCCGTAAATATTTTAAAATATATATTAAACTTTAACATTTTTTATAAAATCTTACGCATGTCAGTACCATTACAATATTGGGCTCGTTTTGTTCGCAATTCGATTATCTTTTTAGCGACATTTTTTTTCGAATAAATCGATAGATATACGCTTCGTAATTGACGAATAAAGTGCGCTTTGAAAATTGAATTTTAAAAAATATGAAAGAAAAACGTAAATAGGTTAGAGTTCAGGGTGCGTTTTGGAAATTCGGTTTTTTAAATATATATTAGACTTCAAATTTTTTTTATAAAATCGTACGCATGTCAAAAGTGGTGCAATATTAGGCTCGTTTTGTTTGCAATTCGATGATCTTTTCAATGATATTTTTTTTCGAATGAATCGGTAGATATGCGCTCCATATTTGATAAACAAAGTTTGTTGTATAAAAAAATCGTAAATAGGTTAAAGTTCATGGTGTGTTTTGAAAATAAAAAAAATTATCTAGATGCGTGCGCGAGGGAATTTTTTATTCCCAAACACCGTTCATCATTTCTGCTCTTTATATATATACTTATAATTACAAGTCATTTATTCTAATTCAAACTTGTTGAACTTAGAAGCGATTAATAAACTAATTGAAAATGAATATATTAGAAAAAGTTTGACTTGAAATTGTGTTTCATGTTTGATAGAAAAAGATTTTGATGTATAATATTTTCCGTAGAAATGAGTAAGGAAAGTAACGTGGCGGATTTATTAGTCAACATTTGTTAGTACAATTTGTGTTATAGGTTTGAATTGAATCTGGATCACTTGTTGGGTCGGGCCAGCAAGCTATAAGTGGGTTAGATCTTGTACTAAATCAAGTGATTTGGATAATTTCATGCACAAATAGAAGTAAACCGTTAGTCTTACCGTGAGGACGGACATCAAGATTAGACTCTGGCGTGAGAGTAAGTATTCATGTTTTGTCAGAGAATGTCAGAGTGTATGTGTGTAAAATGTGATCAGAAAACGTATCTTGTGGGGTGTCAGAATACCCATATTTATAGGTGAGCCAAGTATTAGGTTTTCCTAGTATTTCGCTCATTTCTGTTATTAGGCCGAAGTGGGACCCTTGTTAGATAAGGATCCGCTTGTAATCGTGACTTGCGGACGCTAATTCCCTTTCGTGGACGCTTGTTGGTCTGCGGAGGATTTGTCACGTCCGGCTTGCTTCTTTCGAGCCGTGTCAATACGGAATTGGGCTTAGTTATGGCCCAATATGCTTTTTGTTGCTTTTACTTGCTTGGTTGGGCCTAGGGCCCATTGTGACAATACGGTTCAGCCTCAGGGGCCTGGTATACCTATTATACGTCATCAAGTCCCCCCAATCTAGTATGCCTATTGCGTGCGATATTGTTGCGTGCGGTAGGTATTGCTAGACTCGGGTTCCGGTATCCTTCCGTGTCTTTTTCGTCTTCCGTGGTCGCTTATATTTCTGCGGCGTTTCTTTTTATTGGTAGGTGAGACGTGGTTGATGTGGTTCACTTGTGGTCTTTCATATTCTAACTGATTTGACTGGTTAGTCCAATTGTTTAACTGTCATCATTATTTTTTACTTTAAATCTTGATCGTTGGTTCGGAGGTCATGGCCACATGGGTGTATCTGAAGAAACGTTGTATTTACTACACCGAGAATATAAATGATACTATCGTATTCATATATCCCAGCTATCCGTTATCGGTGCGGCCAAAGTATCTCATTTTGAGGTTCTTTGCCGTGCTCATGGCTTTGAGCCAACGGTTGGGTTGTTTCGTTGTCTTTATGTGAATTCTAAGAACAAGGGGTGGATGTCGTTCAGTAAACGTCCAGGGAATGATGCCGTTTGCTATACCAAACCCTTAGATTCGTTGAAAAACTGGAACGATCGTTTCTTTTGGGTTGACGCTTTTGCTTGTCCTGCCTCCTTTCCGTGGAATACTAGCAAAAGTGTGCCGAAAGACCCTTTCCCTAAATCTTCCGAATTTAATGCGGAACATTACGCTACCCTTGTTGCACATCCAGCTCCCTTTCATAAATATCCGGAACCATTTCTTTGTCTAGTGGGAATCAGCCGCTATTATACCTTGGATGAGAATACTTATCCTCAATTTCTTCGTGACGATGATGAGGGTGGGTGTTTATTATTATTTTTCGTTTATGCTATACTTTTTGATCATATTTTCTAACTGTCTACATTTTTTGTAGAAATGGATTTGCTTTCGTTCATTCGTACTGCCGACCCCACAAAGGTTAGGATTGGTGAGAGGCAGCGTGGTGAAGACGAACCAAAACTGTTAGATACCACTGTTGGCCGCACCGTTCCTTTGCTTCCGGTTGCACCTGCCCGTGCGGAAAGTGAACTTGATGCCAGTGTTGACAGGCTATTTGATGAAGGTGGAAGCGGAACTCAAGCAGAACAAGGAGATTTCGCGGGTGGTGGTGGTGATGAGCAAGATATTGTTATTCAGCCGGTTATTTCAGTCGTTACTACTGCTGTTGAGGATGTGATTCCGTTACAGCCAATGCGTTTAAAAGAAGAGAAAAACCGCTGTTTCTGATGCTGGCGGGTCTTCACGTCCTCTCAAAAAACTAAGAGAGGATCACAAAACTCTGAGTGGGGCATCTATGGGTGGTAAGTCCAAGTCTGTGGTTCAACAGTTGCTCGCTGGGGCTGTTCAAAATGTTGTGGTTAGAGGTGAGCCCATTCCAACTTTGCCATTTGTGACTTCTTCCGTGTCTGCCACGCTGGAGCATAAGGAAGAGGATCACACTGATTCTTAAGCTGGGTCTAACCTCCGTACTATTGGAGCTCCGTAAAGGTTCGTAAATTCCTCAGATTCTTCTCATTATTCTGGTGCTAATATTGCGGAAGCTGAAGCTGACTCTTTTATCTGGCCTTTCGTTCCGCTAATGACAATGACAACTACTGTTACTTCTACTATTCACCCTACTACAACTGCTAAGGAAAAACTTGTTGAGTCTTCTGTTTTTGGTGATGGTTCTTCTTCTGGGGTTGATCATACTGTGGGTGGCTTCTCTGGCCTTATCGGTAGTGACTTCATTGTTGGTGGTATTCGTACTGTTGTTAGTCCTGAAACAAATATTCAAAAAGTGTGTGTACCCCAATGGAGTGTCACCAATGGTTCTCGTTTAGATGATGGTCGTACTTTTTGCGAGATGGTGGATGAGTTTGCTCATCCTAGGTTTTTTGCTTATATCCGTGGGATGGAGCACGACCAACTTTTCACAAAATTTAATGTAGTGACCGCTCGCCAAATGTCTCTTAGCGCTGAAGTGAGAATGTGTGTTGAGTTTAATATCAGAGAAAAAAGAAGATTGAGTGCCGTTGTAGAGGAGAAGAACTTAATGCTGAAAACCAGAGATGAAGAGGTTGCGAATCTCAAAGCTCAGCTGTTGGTGAAGGTGGCGGAAGCTACGGAAGCTATTCGTCTCTGTGCTGAGGTTTAGACTTTGGTGGATCGTAATATTGTTTTGGAGAGGTAGAAGGGTAAGCTTGATATTAAAGTGACAGACCTTGCGGCTACCGTTAAGGTTAGGGAACAAGAGGTTGCTGATTTGGATGCCATAGTCACTTCCGTTAAGTTTTATAATGACAATCTTACTGACCAAGTACGTATATTTATACTTAAGTTCTCTTTTTTTTATTTCGCCATTTTCTTATGTTTTCGCTCGATTTTAGGTGCATAAGCTGGAAACTTCCTCTACTGTACTTCAGGACAAAGTCGCGGCATATGACAACTTCATGGGTCAACTTAAGAAGTTCCAGGATGACCGGATAAGGGAGATGAATGAAAATTTTAATAAGCTGGATACCGATCTTGTTGACCTTGCCCTTCACTTGGAGGAGAGGTTTTACCCGCATCTTCTGACTACCATCTCTGGGTGTCAATGGCTTCTTACTCATGGCTTAGAGCTTGCTATCACCAAATGCTTGAACTCTACTGAATATTTTTCCTCTCTTGGAGCGGCGATTGGTAAGGCCGTTAAGAAGGGTATGCAAGAAGGATTATCTGCCAGAATCACCCATGGCGCTGCGGGTAGAGTTTTGACCGATGTTGCTTTGGACAACCAACCCCCCCCCCCACCCCCGCATATAATCCATTCCGCGAGGCTGAATTAAACTTCAGCTTTTGCAGCGTCAAGTCTTCAAAGTGTTAACTTTTCTTTAATCTCAGAGATGAAATCAAATAAAGATCTAAGCATTGATACTAATATGAACTTCTCCGTTTGGATATATTCTTGCCAAGATATTGAAAATTTTTGGCTGAGTCAACAGCCTCACGTTGATCATCTGATGGTTTCCCTAAATCATCCCCGGACCAAACAGCTGTGTGCTACTTCTCTGTCGTTTTCCTTCTGGATGTTTATCAGAAACCCATGAGTCTGAAAGCTCAAGGAAAATATTGCAATGATAGATCACTCTCCATGATGTTATAGTTCTGCTAGTCGAGCCTTTATTCCATTGCTGGTTATTTGTTTTTTTTTATTTTTTTTTTCTTTGGAAGGTACCGCAGGATTCTGGTACTTTCTGCTCCATACTACCGCAACTTCTCTATCTTGACTTCGCTTCAACCAGCACCATTCGCCTATATTAACAGATGATTATGAAATTGTGCATACGGATGGCCAAGAGGAGATTGATGCGGATGGGCAAACAAGCACAAGTGCGGATGTGAACCCCTTTCCTAGCATTGATGACGCGGAGTTGAATGTTCCGTAATGATCCTCCTTTTTACTCAAGTTGTTTTTCTAGGGTAATTTACCGTGACCGTGTGTGGTCTTTTTGTTACGGCTGTTTTGTATGTTTACAAATTCCTAACAGTTTGTGTCCGTTATGTACCGCGGTCATGTGTGACCTTTTTTGGTGCGGTGAAATGTACTTGTACAATTTGGATACTTTAACTCCTTAGACTAAGTTATTGTTATAATATTATGGTTGCATGTAATCTTACTTTAGTATTTGTTGGGTTATCTCCCTTTATTGCTATCTTTTAATATCACTGTTGGCACATAGGGATGAAGACTTAGTGAAGCGTTCATGATGTGTGAACACTTTTAGTATTTTTTGGCTTGCAAGGCCTCTTACACAAACTTGAGTGAATGTGTCATGGGGGGTGGGGGGGGGGGGTGGGGAGGTTACTCATCCTTTTGTTATACGAAACAACATTAATTGGGCCGTGCCCTATTGCGTGCGCGTCTTAATCACAAATATAATAATTTCGTAAAGTAAATAACAGGAATTTAAAATAAAAGTTGTGAAGGTAGCTAGGCTTCACTTTTTTTTATTAAAGTTTCAAAGGAAAATTACAATGTATGATTGAGATAGATTAGAATGCATTACCCCCCACTGCGGAGTCCGCATGGGTGGATTAGTGCTTACATTTTGTAGCACGTAAAAAAAATAAAAATACACTTCTTAAGGTTGCTGACGTTCCAGGTCCGTGGAAGCTGGTTCCCGTCCCGGTCTCTTAACTTGTATGAGCCCTTTCTCAGTGCTTCCGTTACCTCATACGGTCCTTCCCACTTAGGACCTAATTTTCTTATATCTTCAGCACGGCTTGCCTCGTTGTTGCGGTACACTAGGTCCCCTGGTCTAAAACTTACACTTCGGACTTTAGAGTTGTAGTACCTTTCCATCTTTGTTTTGCTTTTTGCTTCTCGTATTGCTGCCAGTTCTCTTCGTTCCTCCAGTAGGTCAAGGTTAATTTCCAGAGATTCCTTATTTTCTTCTAAGTTTACTTCCGCTGTCCTTAGTGTGGGCATGCCGATCTTCGCCGGGATGACAGCTTCCCTTCCATATGTTAACGAGAACGGGGTGTCTCAGTTGCTAGATTTTATCATTGTGCGGTGTACCCAAAGGACATGGGGAAGTTCTTCCATTCAGTTTTTGCTCCTTTCGTCCAATCTAGCCTTTATTCCTTCCCTAAAACTACGGTTTGCCCTTTTTACTAGGCCATTAGTTTGCGGGTGCTTAACAAAAGCGAAATATTGGCGGATGCATAGTTTCTCAGCAATCTTACCAATCCTTGAATAGGATTGTCTGGAAACTGCTTCGCCGATCTCTGAGATGATTTCCCCTGGGAGTCCAAATCTACAAACAATGTTATCCCACACGAATTTTTTGATCTGGCTTCCAGTAATGGTTGCAACCGGCTTGGCTTCGATCCACTTTGTGAAATAGTCAATAACTACTATTAAGTAAGTTGACCTTTGTCCGTGTCCCTTCCGAAAAAAGGTCCGGCTATGTCAATGCCCCACTTGTAAAAAGCAGCCACGGAGAAAGACGTTGATTAGCTTAAACTTTTTGTTGAGGGTTCCTTGGGACAGGCTTGTGAACTTGGCAGTCTTGACATGCTTGAATTAACTTTCTTGCGTCCTCGTGCATGGTTGGCCAGTAATAACCAATCCGCAAGGCCTTTGCCACGACGGATCGTATGCCTGCGTGCATGCTGCAAGATCCCTCATGTATCTCTCTTAGAACATAGTTGGCCTGGAGTGGTCCTACGCAGCGTAGCCATGGTCCGAGGAAAGATTTTTTGTAGAGTATCCCTTTTATTATGGAGAACCGCCACGACTTGCGTTTTATTCTCTGTGCTTTTTTTTCTCTTCTTGCAGGAAGTTTTCCGTCCGAGAGTAATTTAGAAATAGGGTTTCAATCTACGTAATCTCCTTCCTCTTCCCACTACTTCCAAACTTCGCTGCTGCACTTATGGACGTTTTTCCTTCAGATTCCTCCACCACCACTTTGCTTTTTACACCCTCAATTTCAAAACGTTGTTTGAAGCAATCTTTACTTACACACATTGCCTTCTTGTTTACATTTCCTCGAAACCTGTTTTAATGAGAACTAGCATTAAAGCTGCTAGTTAGCGTTTTTTATTTTACCTTCTCCAAGTATCGAATCATGTCTGTTTCTTTTGCAACATAAGTTCCGTTCACATTGAATGGCACCAATCGTGAGTCAAACATTTAGCCTGGAAGGTTTTCAAAACCTAGGGGTGGAAAGAGCCGAGCCGAGCTCTGAGCTCGCTAAGATCTGAGCTCTACTTCTTTAAGTCTTAAAAAGCCGAGCCTCGAGCGTCGACTCGGTTCGAGCCCTTATTTTTTAAGCTCTGATCTCGGCCGTGACATGTAATATGGGCCTCTGGTCTCGGCTCTATCTCGGCTCGATTATAAATTTTGAAAAAGAAAAATTAAATTATGGCGTCAACGCTATTGGCTCGACTCCGGCTCTAAATATATATATTTATAGGGCTCGTAAATAGCTTGTTATTGAGCTCGATAATAAGCTCGCAATAAATACCTATGCAAAATGATTTTTTAATACAAGATATCGTTTAGGCTCGAATAGGCTCGCGAGCCCAATCGAGCTTTGTATGTAAAGCTCGGGCTCGATTAATAAATGAGCTGCAACTTAGGCTCGAGCTCGGGCTCGAGCTCGTTTAGTCTCGGCTCATTCGAGCTTTTTACCGATCCGATCCCGAGCTTTTCACGAGCGGCTCGGCTCATTTCTACCCCTATCTATACCCATTTGCTCGGCTATCTTTAATCTAGCGATCAAAGCTTCATATTCTGCTTCGTTATTTGTTGCATCAAACCTGAACCTTAGAGCATTGGTGAACTCCATCCCTTCTGGATTGGTGAGTATCAGTCGTGCCCCGGAGCCATCTGCACAGGAGGATTCGTCCGTGAACAGTGTCTATGGGTTTGGGAGTTCTTCCGCGCCCTCCATGAGCGTATCTTCTAAGTTGTCCTCCAGACGTTCCACTATAAAGTCCGCTAGGATTTGCCCCTTGACCGATGTTCTTGGCCGATACTGGATGTCATGTTCTTCTAGCTCAAAGCTGAGACGAGCTTTTACTGCCTTCAGCTTCTCTTGTTGCACTTTTTCTTGGTGCATCTTTTCAGCGAGGATTGACAGCAACTGATTGTAGTTCTTATCACAAAATTCCCTAAGAGCTGCATCGGATGCGGGCTCATTTGGGTTTTCTTGTGATTTCTCTTTTCCTCTTCCCACCGTATTCCGCACGATGGGCGTGTTTGTGGTACGAGAAGGACCAGAATGTGTGCTCATAGTGAGTATTTTAGGGAACGTAGTTGCGTTCGGGTCTCACGGATGGCGCCAACTTGTTAGTACAATTTGTGTTATAGGTTTGAATTGAATCTGGATCACTTGTTGGGCCGGGCCAGCAAGCTGTAAGTGGGTTGGATCTTGTACTAAATCAAGTGATTTAGATAATTTCCTGCACAAATAGAAGTAAACCGTTAGTCTTACCATGGGGACGAGACCCCACGATTAGACTCCGGCGTGAGAGTAAGTATTCATGTTTTGTCAGAGAATGTCAGAGTTTATGTGTGTAAAATGTGATCAGAAAACGTACCTTGTAGGGTATCAGAATACCCCTATTTATAAGTGAGCCAAATATTAGGTTTTCCTAGTATTTCGCTCATTTCTGTTATTAGGCCGAAGTGGGATCCTTGTTAGATAAAGATCCGCTTGTAATCGTGACTTGCGGACGCTAATTCCCTTCCGCGGACGCTTGTTGGTCTGCGGAGGGTTTGTCACGTCTGGCTTGCTTCTTTCGAGCCGTGCCAATACGGAATTGGGCTTAATTCTGGCCCAATATGCTTTTTGTTGCTTTTACTTGCTTGGTTGGGCATAGAGGTGCAAACCGGAACCGGTTTTTAAAAAAACTGGTTTTTATTTAACCGAACCGGTTTTCGGGTTTAATAAGCGACCGGTTTTTTACCGATTCTAAACCTGGTTTTATCCGGGTTTTTAAAATAACCGGTTTTAACCGGTTTTTTATTTTTATTTTTATATCCGTTATAAAAAAACCGGTTTTAAACGGTTAAAAAAACCGGTCAACAAAGTCGGTCAACTAGCCGTTATAAAAAAACCGGTTAAAAACGGTTTTTTAAAAAAAAAATATCCAAACGGTTATATAGCCGTTTATATACTTTTTTTTGTTTTTTTGTATTTTTTTTGATGATTTTAAGCCATAAAATGTATAAGGTGTTTTGAATGTATTGCTTTGAATTTGAATCTTTTTAATTCTTTAGTTGAACAAATATAATGTTGTTTAGCTACAAAGTAGCTAAATTATTGCAACTTTTTCTTTTTAACAAAATCTTCTCGCAAAGTAATTTTTGAAAGAAATCTTGTGTACCTAATGCACAAAAAAAGACAATCGAATTGTGGTGGTTGGAGCATGTGTAGATAATAATTTGGTATATTATTACCTTGAATATATTAACAACCAAATTTGGATTTGAACATGGAATAATAGGCTAAAACAAAATAAACAAATTCTTAATTAACATATTAAAATGACATGATTAGTTATGATATTATTCAAAGTCAAAAGAATAATGATAAGAGAGACCACAAATTATGGTATGATTCAATTTGCAACCATGAAATATGGAGCTATATATCTCATCATCATCAATGGTGTTTTGTTTTGGATCCCTGAAATTTATTACTCATTAATGCCTTCTTTGTTTTTCTGAATCGATTCATTTTGGTTGCTTCTCCTTCCCACGTGGTCCCGTTATTCTTCATTCCGATTAAGGGTATTTTCGTCTTTTCACCACTTCACCCCATTTATTATGAGGTTAACCTCAAACATTCTATTCTTTTCATACAAAGTCATCTAATACTCTCTCACAATACGTATTTTCCTATAACACGACGTTCGTCTAGTAATGACGGCGGCCGGATGGAATGTTTTCCTTACCGTGGCATAGCGATAGCAGCTGACGTCGGTCGTTCTTAGCCTCCACCATCTTCTTATCCTTCACCGTCTTAAAGCTGTTGAAATTGCCTTCCTAGTACATCGTGTGTACACTTTACTTATACCTTTACCTAGATTTATCATATTACTAAACCTAAACCTAAACCTAAAACACCAGTTTCAAGAAAACCTGAAAACCATGCATCGTTTGATATTAGAAGACCATCGGATTCTTATATTCCGGCGTTGACTGACTTGCCGGAAGGACACCCGTCACGTAACGTTGTCGAGATTATATTCCACACAAGCTGGTCGTCACCTAAAGTGTTCTCGGGTCGGATAGAAATGGTGTTCAAGGTCCAGAACCTGCCCAGAACCGTGACCCGGTTCGAGGAGTATAGAGAACTGGTGAAATCCGGTTCAAATGATGATGAAGACGGGTCGCGTGAAGACCACGCGCGGTGTGTTGCGGATGGGAATGAGGTGATGAGGTTTCAGTGTTTAGGTTCTACTTCTAGCAGCGGCGGCGCGTGTGACGGCGCGTGGTCGTTTCAGTTCGGGAAAGGGGCGGCGCTGTGTACGTTTTCCGGTAGTGGGGTGGCGCATGAGAGCGCCGGCGGTGGTAGGGGGAGGAAGGCGATGTTGGTCTGTCGGGTCATAGCGGGTCGGGTCAGGAAGTTTGAACCGGTTTATAATAATGGACGAGTTGGGTATGACTCAGTGAGTGGGGAAAATGGCGAGTTGCTTGTATTTGATTCTCGTGCTGTGTTGCCTTGTTTTCTCATTATCTATAAATTGTAAAAAAAAAAAAAAAATTATAAGATTTTGTAAAAGTAAATTTAACATTTTCTTACTTTTAGGCCTCATTTACTGTATGCTTTTTACAATCTATATGAATATAATGGTGGAACACATTTGGGTTTGTTACACGTTTTGGTCCGATCTGGTTTTCGGACCGTAATCAGCCCTAGTTATACATAACGAAGCACATACTACTGTAATTTTTTTCAGAACAATGTTTATTTTCGGAAAAAAAAGCTACGAAAGCAAGGACATTTGTAATACTTGTTTCGCGTAACATACAAATTGTTGTTACAATATGTGCCGCAATGTTTGCGCTATTTTTGAGTAACATTGTACGCATAGACGAGAGCGTATATAGCGATCGAACCCAAACAAGAAAGGGTCCCTCTTGTAGTCTTATGGTGGTTATAACTTGAAACACAATTGACTCAGGTACAGTTGATCACATTATTACGTTATGTCATGACAACGTTGTGCATTTTGGAATAAACCTTACATAGTACAGATACATAATTATTGTTAGTTGTATTGGATTTTTGTGATGTTTTTTTTTTGGGACAAGCTTTTCGATCACATGTTTTGTGTTGTGTTGTGGACAATAAAATTCTGTCGGTAAATAATGTCATGACAGTTGTATAAATTTAAGTTACATAGAATGCAATAAGTTATACTTCTTTCTAACTGAAACAATGTTAGTGAAAATTAACTGCATTTATTCTTAAAGGTGTGTATTAAATGTTAACCAAACGTTACAGCTTTAGCTTGTTAAATGGCGTAACGTATGGCCCAATGAAGAAACATATTGGAGTTTGGCATAAGTTTTCTCATAGCTACAAAATAAATAAAGAAATAGAATAGATTGTTGTGCCTCTAAATAACCATGTTTTAAAACTAGTACTGTAGATTAAAAAAGATCTTTAAATAACTCTTTGATTTGTTATTATTTTTCAAAAACTAAGTTTTTACACTGAAATCCCGCATCGTTCAATGTAACAAAAGTTTGTTTGTTTATATACAATGTTATATATACAATGTTTATAACAAAAGTAAAAACGGTACTCCGAATTCAGCTTCACAGTCAACAACTGTCGTTGCGTAGTAATCTTCGTCTCTGGCTACACTCTCTTGCGCCCTATGCATGATGTAGTGTGCACTCCACAAAACCGAGCCACGTTCAGGCGCATCGTATTCCATTTCCTGTTCACCATATCGTACGTTCAACAAACGGGTGCCTTTGTTTTGTTCTCCATGTACCGTAAAACCTCAGTCCAAAAACCATACTATTTCCTCGCGTTACCAACGACGCTGTTTTTGGATACGTGAATCCAACCTTTACACAACGCGATTTCTTCCTTATTGGTCCATGCAGTGCAACAGGGTGCCTCTTCGTTTTGAGTCGGCCTGTTTTGGCATCTTCTAGACGGCTTTGGTTGGGTCGGTGCCAGTGGTGGGGTCGCGACTTCGACTGGAAAGTCCTCACGAGCGGTGTTTTGATAATCTTCCGAATAGTGAGGTTTGTGCATATCTTTATTTGAAAATGAATGAATGAGAGACATAGGTAGTTGCGTATGTGGTTATGATGGCGAACAACCATCTGGGTTTGTGAGACGTAGTTGGAGTTATCAAATGGGAACGCGTTTGGTTGTGAAGCAGTGCTCGTGGAGTACTTTCGTTGAGGAACCCCCGTCTACGTACATGCGGTGGATCATGTGCCCGCCAATTTCCGCTTCTATAACAAGCGGACCTTCTGCCCCCTACTGGTAGCCAGTAGTAAGAACGTAATTTTGCTGACACGGGTAAAGCTTTGAGTCATTTTCTGCCTTGTCATTCTATGCCACGGTTGTACCATATAGATTGCCATGGACTTGTCTTTGGCCAGGACTTCCTTCTTCCCAACCTTCGGTTGATCTCTACCTTGCTTGATTTCTTTAATTAAATGCGAGAGCTTGTCTGCTCGCACTAACTCTTCGATCTACTTTTTTAACTGTATACATTCGTCCGTGTTGTGTCTTTATTATTGTGGAAGTCGCAAAACTTGTTGCTGCTTCTCTTCTCTACCGGGGTTACCATGGGTGGTGGTGGTTTGAACTTTCCCGCTTTGACCGCGAGGATTTCTTTGGGTGTTCTGGTAAGGGGGTAAACCTGTTAGACCCCCGTCCTTCCCTTGGCTGACCTCGATAGTCAGATTTCCGCTCTGAAACATGCCGCTTGGGCTGGTCCTGTAGTTTCCACGATGTGTGACCTTTCTTTTTGGAAGCGGCAGCAGTTTCTCCTCGTATGAAGGCAGTAGTGGCTGTCATCATTTTTTCCATGGTCTTTGGAACGTGTTCGTTGAGGCGCTTTGTCAATTCAGGGTTGTTAACCCCATGCATGAATCCGGAGATTCGCATACACTCAGGGGCCCCCTTCATTCGTCCAGTTTCAACCTTGAATCGCTCCTTGAAAGTTTCACGAAAACTATGATCCGGTGGTCTTGGTGAGTCAAACCACATGATAGCCATTTTAGTGAGAGAAAGTAGTGAGATG